>JXTC01000001.1:0-51211 GCA_002914845.1 Trema orientale
GCTGCACACTCAAGTAGATTATCAGTTCTCAATCACATGTTTGTTAACTTCAAAATATGAGAGATGATTTTTGTTGCAAGGCATGACTCAACAATTCTATGGTTGTATTTCTTTTCTCATAAGAAAGTTTCTAATGGTTTACATTTATCACATTAGTGAGTCATTTGTTAAGTCTTATTTTATACTCAAAATGTCATTTTCTTTGTAAAATACTTTTCTAATTCCAGCACAAATTGGTATAATAAAACAAGTGGATGAGTACTTTGTTGATAATATAATAATAATTAATGAAAATAATATTTAAATGCAAAATAATAATCTTTTAACGTTACTGATACTGGGTTTGAGATGGTTTATACCTCAACTTAGAATAGTGGTCTCTATTTCTACCATACAAAATGATACTATAGTTGATATTTAAAACGCTTACTAAAAATCATTTCATAAACTTTCGCGTATTTATTGCTACGAGAAGCATTAAACACTAAGGATCTCAATTTTTTTTCATATTGAATGGATTTTTTTTTTATGGGTTAAAGTCAAATTTTAAAATTATATAGGGTAATAATCACATGAGATCCTCAACTTTTTTCTGATGTATCATCTAGGCCTTTTTTTTAGCATTCAACTCCTCAATGTTATACTTTTGTATCATTTAAGTCCTTATTAATATTTTATATTAATTTTTGCGTTCAAATACACAAGTGCAGCTCACATGATCATCTTATTGGGACATTTGCTGGAAATTTGAAGCCAAAAAACAAAGGCCTTCTTTCTTCTCTCATTTTCATAGTCGTTTTCTTTCCTACATCATTCTATCCAACCAAACAAACTAATAAAAATAGGTATTTTCAATTCAAAACCAAAATTTTCCACTATTTTGAAATCTCAATGGAATAAAAATAGTTTGTTTGGGATAGTTTTTACTTGTTAATAATAAAAGTTCTAGAAGATATTTGTAAGTAAGCTGGTGGGTTCATAATTCTTTAAAAAGATATCATAATTAAAAGAAGACCTTTTGATAATTTATCCAAACACTCTCAAAAGTTAATTTTTAGCCCTATAAAATTTTTTGAAGCCATGCCAAATACAATAATGCAATTAATAGCTTTCTTAAACATCCTTAACACAATTAATAACTTCCTTAAATATCCTTAACAAACTGAAATTTCAAAAAAAAAATCATAAAAATTTATTTGGGAAGTTCTAAATCCATCACTATTTGGACTATGTACATTCAATTTCTTTTTAGATCACAAAAATAATTTTAAATAATTATATTTTTACTTTGTACATTCTTTATATTTCAAAAATACTCAATTAATTTGTGCATGCATTGTTTTCGCTTTTAATGTCTAATTCTTAAGCTAAAAGTAATTAAAGATAGAAAATATAATTGACATACAATCTTTTAAAGGACTAGAGAGCGAAAAATTAAAGAAATGAAGGCAATGAATTATATTTGCACGTACAATTTTTTTTTAATATCAAATAGAAGATAATTTGTTAAACAAAAAGGAAGCAACAAAAATGACAATTATATTGAATTTGTTATACAATTTTTCAAAGTGAATTAAGAATTAATGATCTAAATATAAATAAAGAAAATATGAATTCTCATCTATATGCTTATGGATAATAAGATTGATTTTTTTTTGTTCCATGATTTTTTTAATAAAAGACTCTTTAATTCTGTTTATATATAGATAATAAAAAAAAATGTGATCTTACCAATGTGGGTATATATATATAGATCTAATCGGATTGATTTTTTTCCATCCCATCGTGCTTTTCTTTTCTTAAAAAAAAAAAAAAGCAAAACAAAAAGAAAAACCTCTTTGATTATATATATACGTATATTATATTCTAGATATTTCTATATAAATTCTTTTTTTTTTTCTGGATCATGTTATTATTCGTCTTGCTTCAATTAAAATTTTTAGGTGATTCTGAAGAATAAAAAGGTAACTTTATTCTAAGATTATCTTTTCATTTTTTTCTCTTTTTGTATTGGTTTGATAAGAAAGTTCTAAATCCATCACAATTTAGACTATATACAATCATTACATATAATAATAGCATTTTACTATTGACTTGTCCTTTTTTAGTAATCTTAATTATGAGTAAATTTATAATTAAAATTATGAATGTACATAGTCCAAACGATGATAGATTTAGAAATTCTGAAATTACTGTCTCCTTGGAGCATTACGTTGAAAAATAGTGAATGAAAAATAACTCTTTCTGTTGATCAATATATTGAAAAAAAATTATCATTTAAAATAAATTAATAAAAATTAGATTGGAAGACTAATAAAAAAACTTTCAAATATTCTAAAACACATAATATAAAATGGATTTAACGATAATTAATATACATATGGCAAAAAGTATAAAATAACCCAAAATTTGGTCATTTTGCTTTGAGACCCTAAAGAAAATTTTGATAGACATAATGATTTCTCCATCTAAGGTTGGAACTTTTTCAACAACCCAAAAATACAAGCACGTGGGCTTCAAAGTCTAAAACATTACCGTCACTACCGTTGCAACTGGGGTGGGAGGGTGCTCCGACAAGACCACTATCGGAAGCTCCACCAAAATATTTGAAATTGAGCTGCTAAAAGGAAAAATAGAAAAGAAAATAGCCATTTTATTTGTTTGTTTGGTTGGAAATAATGGATTTAACAATAATTGATATACATATGATAAAAAGTACAAAATAACCCAAAATTCGGTCATTTTACTTTAAGACCGTAAAGAAAATTTCCACGAACATAATGATTTCCCCATCCAAGATTGGAACTTTTTCAACAACCCAAAAATATAAGCGCTTGGGCTTCACAGTCCAAAACATCACCGTTAATACGTTGAAAAATGGTGAATGAAAAATATTTCTTTGTATTGATTAGTATAATGATAAAAAAATTTCATTTAAAATAAACTAATAAAAATTAGATTGGAAGACTAATCAAAACACTTTCAAATATTCCATAACAAACATAATATAGAATGGATTTAATGATAATTAATATACACATGGAAAAAAGCACAAAATAGTCCAAAATTTGGTCATTTTGCTTTAAGACCCTTAAGAGATTTTTCACAGACATAATAATTTCCTCATCAAAGATTGGAACTTTCTCAACAAGCCAAAAATACAAGCATATGCGCTTCACAGTCCAAAAATATCACTATCAATACCATTGCAACTAGGGGTGTTGTAACAAGACCATTCTGAGAAGCTCCACCAAAATCTTTGAAATCAAGATCTAAGAAAAGAGAAACAAAGGAAAGAAAATAGTCATTTTATTTGTTTGTTTGGTTGAAAAGAATGTGAAGAATAAAATGAAGAAGGAATACGAGAGAAAAATGAATGCCTTTTTTGTAAGGCAGATAATTTTCTACACGACACGACGATACGAATGAAAAATGATACGAAATAAATAGGGTTGGGTGACCTATTTAATTTTTGTGTCAATTTCGGGTTGATACGTGTAACACGAATAATAAATGGGTCGGTTTTGGGTCAACCTGCTTAATCCGAAAATGACTCGTATAACACGTTTAAGTAGGTAGGACGTGTTCGTGTCAAGTCAATATGACACTAATATGACACATTTACTAATATTTTAATATTTTAAATGTGATTTTGATTAATTCTAAGTATATTTACATGTCTAAAGTTGAATTAATTAGTGTATAATGGTATTAAATTAGAGTAATCATGTAATTTTGAATAATCATGTCAAATAAATCATAATGTGATAGCACATTTATTAGACGAGTTACATATATCATATCGTGTTGTGTTGTAATTATATCGACCCGAATACGATATTATAACACGAATTATCAGCCTCAATTTTTTAGAATTAGATTTCGAACAAATGCCTCCGAAAGATGATCTCGCAAGGGGCATTTGTATATTTGACGATCAAAACTGATAAAGAAGGTTAATAGCGACTTAAGTGATACAAAAGTATAAAATTAGAAAGTCAAGTGTTACACGAGGAAATGTGACTTAACTAATGCATTGGGAAAAGCTTAGGGCTCAGGGGCCGTTTGGTATGGGGTAATCTTTAGGTGGGAATAGGTATCTCAATGCATCCCCATGTTTGGTACCATTTTAACACCCAGTAAAGTAATCACTTCGGGAATCAAATCCTCTTAAGTGGGGGTCATCTGAAAGTTATCAAAACATGTGGATTTCAAATGACCCCCCATCTAAAACCCACCCTAAAAAACGAAACTAAAAAAAAAATACGACATCCTAGGAATCATAGCAAATTATTTTATTTTATACTAACAAATTTTATTATTTTATAAGTAACTTAATTTTTTAATTATTTTTTAATTTTAATTTAAGCACATTCCAATGCGCAACCAAACACAGTTATCTAACATCACAAGAATCATAGACAAGATTACTGTGTGCAACTAAACACAGTTATTCTGGATATCAGACAATCATATCACCATCTTCAGTATTCCCATTAATCTGAAAACTGAGATTACCTTGTACCAAACGGCCCCTCAAGGTGATATTAACCCAATTATCAATGAAAACAATTACATTGCAGCTAGCATAGTAGGAGTATACTAGGTGGTTCAGTCCTCATGTGATCCTAACATCACGTCCAAATGTCAAACTTTTTTCTACTTTTGGTTTTTTGGTTCCGATGGAACTCGTGCCATTTTTCGTTCGTTTTTTAAGTTACAAAAATATTGAAAAAAAATAAAAAAGAAAAGTAGAAAAACCGTGTAAGTGATAAGCTATTAACTTGTAACGGCTCTCTTAAAAAAAGTGTAACGACTATTTATATTTCTCAAAAAGTATTTAACTGCATAAATAATAGAATAATCTATTCTCTGTAAATATACTATATAGGTGCTTCTTCTTGTCGATGAGGATGGAGATTACAGATATCTCTCTTATGCATTTGAGATTATTTTGGTTTACGATTAGGGTTTTTATCAATTTCGATACCAAGGATGTCAAAGCAAGATTAAAAGTCCATTCAAATTATTATGGGCCTGTTTGGTTCGCCTATTTGAATGGGTGTATTTGAATGAAAATTGTGGAATATTTTATAATTGGAATGGGAGATATTTGAATGGAAAAAATAGTGGAATGTGTTATAATTAGAATTGGAGCATTGGAATGGACCATTCAAAAATACCTCCTCCCCTCCATTCTCATTCAAGATACAAAAAAAGCTATTCCAATGGTTAACTTTTTGGATGGACCATTTGAATGGAAAAACTGAATTGTTGAAACAAACACACATTCTAAAAGATCATTTGAATGGAAAAACTGAATTGTTGAAACAAACACACATTCAAATGGATTTTCCATTCCAATGGAATGGAATGGTTGAAACAAACGGGGCCTATATATAACTAAAATTGTGTAAGGATTTCATTGTACATATAACAGTAACCTTGCTTTTTTATTTTGTTTTTTTTCCCCCCAATTTTGTGGTGGTGGTGTATTGACGGTTTTGCCCTTAGAAGGTTGGGGAGATTGGTATCTGGAGGGGGTTTTTTGGTCATTTCGTGAGGATCCAAAGTGTCTTTTTTTTTAAAACAATTTTGCAATGGTGTTAATGGATGGTTTTGCCATTCGAGGGTTAAGAGAATTGTTGTTTTCAGAGAGTTTTTTAGTCATTTTATACGGGTTAGGTGTAGATATGAACCGATTATGTGTTTGAGATGTTTGATTACATTTTTATCCTTGAAATCCTTTTCGCAACTGTTACATGTGTGTGGTCATTTTTGTCTTTTCAGTTACGTTATTTTTGAATTGATTGATATGGGTTTCTGTTTGTGCTTTGGCTGAATGTTTTGGTTTGGTTTTTCCGTTATTTTACTCCTCCTTGGTTACTCCGCGGATCAGGGCTTCATTACTACTTTTGGCTCTTTATTTTCTTGATGCTGCATTCTCTCTCTTCTCTTTGTATTATAGGGTTTTCTTCTTCCTTATCTGTAGATTGTTCTTTTGTGTCTCTTTTCCTTTAATTTTTCACTTTGTTTCTCACGGTTTGGTCTCTTTGCTCTTGCACCTTCTATGATGGCTCTTCTTTGTGTTCTTTCATTTCGGTCTGAATTTTCTTATATTTATTTTTTTTAAATCCCTATTTTTTAAATTTTTGTTCGTTGCTCTCGAATTCGTTGGTTGGATCTGAAATTTACTATGTTATGCGGTGTTCTTCTCTCTTTGTCTGGTATTTTTCTATTTCGAATCTCTGTTAATTTATTATTTTTGTGTGATTTTTTCTTTTTTCTTTTTGCATTATTATTGGTTGAAGATTTATTATTGCTAATATATAATATGAGTTCTATTCTTTTGAATCTATTTTTTGCCATGGAAGTATATAGAATATTATCTAGATCATTCTGGATATAAAATGTCATTTTTTATATTTTTTTCTTTCATGTTTATAGTTTGTTTTAGTTTTTTTTTTTTATGCTTATTATGACCTGTACTTTTAGTTTTGATGATCTGTGCATCTGTATTCGTGGGTTCAAACCTTTATTTAATGTTGTCTTGATATTTTTTTTATTATTCGGATTAAAAAAAGGTTAAAAAAATATTTTATGTGATATTTTGCTTGAGATTTTTTTGATGCTTATAATAACATGTATTCTTGCTTTTGATGATTTATGTATTAACATCTATGGCCTTAAACTTCTATTTAATGTTGTTTTAATGTTTTTCTATCATGCGGATTTTTAAGGGAAAAAGGTAACACAAATTCTTTTTTTGATATTTATTTTTTACTCCAAATTTTTTTGATGCTCATCATGACCTTTATTTTTACTTTTGATGATCTGTGTGTTCGCATTTATGGTTCAGACCTGTATTTAATGTTGTCTTGATATTATTGTATTATTTTAATTAAAAAAAGGTGAAAAAAAAGAAAAGTAAAAAAATCATAATTCAATATTTAGTATGTCTCTGATTCTTTTTTTATTGTACCACTTTTATTACCTGTTTATTATAAGTATTGCCATGCGTTCAATTATTTTTTTCTTTCAGTATTTTTTATATTTATTTGATTAATATTTGCTTATAAAGAGTGAGACTATTTGTTGTGTTCTCTATATTCCACTTGCTTAACTATGCCTATTTTGAATCTTGTTAAGGTCTATATATCAATTTGCATCAATTTTATTTTTTTGAATTTTGTTTTCTAATTTTCTTTTTTCACGATTCAAATTTATACTCACTCTCTTCCAATTATCGCAGCCCTATTTGGTTCACTATTTGAATGTGTGTATTTAAATAGAAATTATGGAATTAGTTATAATTAAAACGAGAAACATTTGAAGTGAAATAAAATAGAATGAGTTGTAATTAGAATACGAGACATTAGAATGGACCATTAAAAACACCTCTTAGGCTCCATTCTCATTCAAAGACACAAAAACTCATTCCAATAGTTGATGTGACTGATGGACTATTTAAATGGAAAAACTGAATTGTTGAAACAAACACTCATTCCAAAAGGCCATTTAAATGAAAAAATTGAAATTGTTGAAAAAAATACTCATTCAAATGAGTTTTATATTTGAGTTGAATGAAATAAGAAACAAACGGAGCCCACAATTTTTAATTATTATTTTCCTTGTATTTCCATGCTTCATTTTTTTTGTAATTTGCTACAGTTTATTTTCAACGATTTTAAATTTGGATATAAATTATAATACATTTTTTTTTTGGGAAAAAGACACCTAGTACTACCTTTTGATAAATAATACAAAGAATACTATGTCCAAATTTTTACTTATTTTTAAACTACCTTTTTTAGAAAAGTAACAAATTCTTGCTAAGAAAGACCAAATAACGTCTTAGAATTTCCATTTTTTCTTGTTTCTTTTTGCTACTAGTTTACTTGTAGCTGATCACTCTTAAAACTAATTACTAATTCATTATTAGAAATTATAAACTAATTGATTTTTGGAAACTAGAAACTAAATTGGTTACTAAAAACCAACAACAATATTGGTTTTCATCATAAATATCATAACTATTTAGTTAATAAAAATTGAAAACTAAATTAGTTTCTATTATAGACAGTAGAACTATTTGGTTAATTCAATTATTGATTACTAGAAACCAATTTGGTTATTGGAAACTAGTTTCCAGAATCCAAAATTCTATATATTTCTATTGCTTTTACTTCAAAAATATAATTATTTAATTTGAGAACTTGATCATATTCTTTAGCGTCCTTGTTCAATGCCTCACTAAATTCTTGCTACAGGGCATTCTTCAAAAAGGAAATCACAATAGCTTTTAGGAAACTTTCATTGTTTCATGTGATTTGAAAAAAAAACCATAATGGTTTCTAGAAAATTTTTGTGGTTTCCTGTGATTTACTTAGCTACAGGGCAATCTGCTAAAAGGAAACCACGATGGTTTCTTGTGATTTATTTAGCTACAGGACATTCTGCAAAAAGAAAACCACAATGGTTTCCCGAAAATGTTCATGGTTCCATGTGATTTACTTACGTACAGGATATTCAGAAACCACGATGGTTTTCTGTGATTTATTTAGCTACAGGACATTCTACAAAAAGGAAACCACAATGATTTCCTAGAAATGTTCATGGTTTCATGTGATTTACTTACGTACAGGATATTTGGCTAGAGGAAACCAAAATGGCTTTTAGAAAACCTTTGTGCTTTCCTGTGATTTACTTACGTACAGGGCTTTCAGCTAAAGGAAACCAAACTGGTTTCCAGAAAACCTTTGCGGTTTCCTGTGATTTACTTACTTACAGAACATTCCGCTAATAAGAAACCAAATTGATTTCCTGAAAACCACAAAGGTTTCTTGTAAAAAAAAAAAGTTGACTTATTTACTAAAATGCCATCGTGTTTTCTAACTTTCAAAGCATTTAGAAAAAAACTATAAAAAGGTCGTACGGATTTTTATTATTTTTGAAAGGTCGTAAATTTGATATTATTTTTTGAAAAATTGGTATAAGTGTCCAAAACTCTTTTTTTTTTTTTCAGAAAGATGATATTGGGCCGAGTCCCAAGGGCCTGCTTAATTTTCACGCGTGTATAGGGGCAGAAGTAGAATTGGGCTCACGTGAAAGGCTCTTAGTGGTCAATAGTCAACGATCTGCAATGCACAAAGCCCTAGGTGGCCCAAGAAGGTGAGATAGCTTCGATAAAACGTCACCATCTAATAACCATATTTATTTATGTTTTCCCTAAACGATTATTTTTTATAATTTGTTTTATTTTTGGCTCGATTGTGATTTGTGAAAGAAAAGAACTGTTGGAGAAGGAAAAAAAAAAAAAAAAAAGAAGACGGAAAAATATATAGTTAAGGCGGAGGCTATGGAGAGAGGCTGCTGAATTGGAAGCTCTCTTCTTCTTCGATCCAGTCCTTACACTGCTAATGGAGGACGCTTATGCTAGATCTGTTACTGAGGTACTTCGTTTCACATTTAGATTAAAGCCGAATTTAGTAGCTATTGTCTGTTTGGTTCCCGAGAAAATGCTAGAAAATTTTAATCGCTGGTGCGCCGATAAGCTAATTCACTTCAGTTTCAGCATTGCCATGGAGTTTGTATCCTAATGTATTTCGTTCCTTTTTAGGTGTTGGATTTCTTTGGTGTGGAACCGACCAAAGGCCTCACCGATGTTCAGGTATGTGCGGAACTTTTGCTCTTGCAAATGTTTGTTTGTTTGTTTGATTACTTTGAAATCTTTCTAGCCTCCAAAAATTTTACATTTTTCTTTTCATTTTTTTTCCCCTTAAAATGATATTGTCGCTCGCAGGTCGCGCAACATGCTAGACTTTATGGTAAAAACGGTATGTTTCTATTTTCTAATGTTTATTTTACATTTTTTTCTCTCTCTAGATTAGTTGAGATTGTGTTTGTTTCATTATTTTTTTTAAATATGATATTGGAAAAAAATTTAAGGGAGAGGAATTATGCTGTCGTGGCTCACAGTTTTCTGGTATTTGAGAGTATCTATATCTGGTGTATACTAAGTTTCGAGCTTCAGAATGAGTAAGAGTCGAAGTAAGCACGTTTAGTATAACATTCGAATCTAATTCTACAAATCCGAAACAGACCAACTTTCTATATGAAAGCTGTTTCTGGATTTGTAGAATAGGATTGGAATCCTATACCAACTGCGCCCTTGATGTCTGATTATGTTTTACAACTTAGTTTCCTAGATTTTTTTTTGTGAACCTGGCAATGTTCATTGTGTCTTGTTCTTTAACACTCAATGCATCACTATATAGGCTAATTTAATTTTAGTTTGGGGCGATCTTTGAAATACACCCACACCACTCCTGGATATATTTTTTTTTCAACTATGTTGTGAGGGGAGCGTGCATTGTTGGTGTTGCTTTTCGTTTTGTTGTATAGCCTTTTATATTCATTATGTGATATATGATAATTCTTTAATGTTGTATTTGTTGTATTTGTCTAATGACTTTTGCCCTTGTTGGTTGCATGCTTCACATATGATCTACAGTGCTTCCAGAAGAGAGAAGTAAGTATTCTAGATACTCCTTTATCCTTGTTCATTCTCTGCTCTAAGACTCTCAGTTAGATAAAGCATGTTCACTTTATTTATTTTCTTTGATGGTATTAAGTACTGGCTTCCCTGGGGTTTCTTGAAAATTCATTCTGCCATTTTAATTGCTATGCCTATAGCATTGGATTACTCTGTGAGAGCCAGATATAAATACTATAAAGTTGAAAATTTACAAATTCACATATATCTGACATTGGTTTTTGTAGTTCTTTTTACGATTCAACACAGAATGGGACAAGTAATCCAAAACTAGCTGCTCTTCCTATCTAACAACCATTCGTGGTTGAAACTTAATATGGGAGGCTTGGCTTGAAAATTTGTCTAGGATAGGATGGATACCTCATACATAGGATAGAGTTGTGGGCTCCACATGTGGAGTTGGGTATTTAAAAAGATGTGGCTGATAATATGTAGGACGAAGACTTATGGATCTTTAGGTGCAAATATTTTGTATTTTTGGGTTCTTTTAGGATTCTTCAACTCATTATTGCTCAACTTAATCATCTTTAGGAGTAAGCTAAAAGTAAATGTTTTTGGCACAAGATGAGCTGCTTTGGAAATATGCTTCTCATTTTATCTTATGTGTAAACCTCGTATGTTTCACATACGCAGGGGCTCCATTCTGGAAGTTGGTCTTGAAACAGTTTGATGATTTACTTGTTAAGATCCTAATTGTCGCGGCAGTTGTTTCGTTCATTTTGGCTTTGATTAATGGGGAGACTGGCTTATCTGCATTTTTGGAGCCTTCTGTAAGTTCGATTATATGTCACATTGATTGGCTGGTTTAAATTGTATGACTGCATCTCAGCAAAAATTTTATCTGATTTTCTATGTAAGAATTTTTCATAAAGTGTTACTTTTATAATAACTAGGTAGATTGCGCGTGCGCTGACATTGTGTATTATGAGTGTACTGCAACTAGTTTGCTAAAAAACCTGCTAGCCGACAAAATAACTTGACGAAATATTGAACAGTACAAATAGAGCCAACCGGCTCTTTTATATATAATATAGATATAATGTGGATTCTAAACAAAACAATATTAATTATTGATACCTAGATGCGTGATTTACACTAAAGCGATGTGGATTGTTCAGGTTTTTTATCATCTGTCACTCTTTTTTTCCATTTTCTAGGTATTGATGCATGTGTGGAGAATATGCGAACAAATAGATAGATCTTGATGTGATTTTTTTTTTTTTCTTTTCGAGTAGAATTGTTGAAATACTGATATTTTAGATATTTATGTCCGTAATGTTCTGTGGTCTTAATTAACTATTATGATTGGTTGCCAAACTTGAACTTCCTCTTTCGTATGTACGAGTTAACCCATTTAATTGATTTTCTGGGTATAATGTGCATATTCGGTGACATATTTCATCTCCACTATTCCAATGATCCAATCGTTCTTTTTTTTTTTTTTTTTTGTATTGCATATGCAGGTTATCCTAATGATATTGGCTGCAAATGCTGCAGTAGGAGTAATTACAGAAACAAATGCTGAAAAGGCTCTTGAGGTAGGTTATGAATTTATTAGTCTTGAAGCAATTATATTAGAGTACAGGATTCTAGTGGATCTTTTCTTGTTCTGCATTGTTTGAGTTTCCTCTTGCTCGCTTCTTTTAATAGAAACTCAAGTTATTCGTAACTCTTGGTAGCTTTGGATTTTTCTTTGAAGATTGGAAGTACAGCATATACTTCTATCCAATTCCCTTCATAGCTGTTTTTAGTCGCTTTGACTCATATGTTTTTGATCATTTATGTGAAGAAACTTTATATTTATCATAATTACTTTTTTTATAGCCGTCTTTCTTGGTGTATTTAAGTTTTTTTCGTTGTTCAGTAGACTAGGTTTGGAGTAGGCACTTGACTTTTTGGGAGTATTTATATGATTGTAGCCCTGATAAAACTGCTTTGTTTCCTTTAGAATGTCGGAAGATCTCTTTTACTATTGAATTTTTATTGCGACAAGAAATAGATTCAATTTAGTCTTAAACTCATAAATAATTTTTTCAAAAGCATGAAGCTGATTTTATCAATTTCATTTCAGTAAAGTAATATCCAATTTCAGTATTAAAAAAAGGCTAACATCTTTAGGCAAATATTTAATGTAGCTCTTAATGGATACAAAATTACAAGGCTGAACTTTATTTTTTCGCCCTCAACTTTGATCTTGTAGGAACTACGCGCATATCAAGCTGATGTTGCAACTGTGCTGCGAAATGGTAAAGTAAATTTTTAAGAAAGCAACTGTGAACCTAAACTCTTGCTGTACTACACTGTTATGTTGACTTGATTCTGACGATCGTGTCTTGCAGGTTCCTTCTCCATACTTCCAGCAACAGAGCTTGTTCCAGGGGATATAGTAGAAGTTGCTGGTAAGTATCTCTCTGCAATTTCGCAAAACAATAGAAACAGCTACAATATAAACTTATTAATTCTTTAATTTATGCTTTGTAAAATCTATAGTGGGATGCAAAATTCCGGCCGATATGAGAATGATTGAGATGCTAAGTAATGAATTACGTGTCGATCAGGCAATTCTTACAGGTACAACTTCCGCTTATGTGCTATATTAAATCTGTCATTGTTGTTTGTTTGTTATCATTTTCAACAATTGTGGGCTTAATCCAAACACATTATTGAAAAGGAATTTTGCAATTGTTGTTTTCTATTATTACTTTTTTTGTTTATTATTATTTTCTTACTCTTTATTATTAATTTACCAGGATGGATTCAATTGGAGTATGTTGCATGTAAAGAGTTGGCAGATGATATTAATATGTGATTCAAATAATTTGGAACTTGTGTTTGTAATTGTCTGAGTTTTAACCTCTATTGTGAATTCACTATGTTTGATGATATTCATGCTTGTTAGTTGGCGTTGCAAGAGGTGGAAGAGTGCTTTATTGCTAGTGAAACTTAGAGGGTTGTTATTTATGTGCTGATTAGAATGTGATACACTTGTTCTCATATCTCTAACTTATTTGGGTTTAAGGGATTTTCCTTTTTCCCAGAGAGTCAAATGCAGGTATTCAGTAACCATACTGATTTATGAGATATGCACATGTTACTTACTTGTCATTGACAGCCAATGTTTCTGACAACAACAAAGATGAATGTCTGAGAGTTTCTGTTGACCTGCAATATTGTCATTTCCTTTTGTAGGGTGATTAAAGGGTTATGGTGGATGCTTATTAGTATTTAGTAGTTCCATTGTAGTTCTTATGTGAATGAGGTTAAAGCAGGGTTATGCCGCTTCTTTTTCTAATTTACTTACCATAAATTAACTCATGCATTCAACAAATCTTTGACTGCAATGTAATTGCATTATGACCTTTATCTTTGGTTGTTCTAGTGTCATTGGACAAATATGATCAGTAAATTTTGCTTGCTGATGGTAGGTGAGAGTTGGTCTGTGGAGAAAGAGCTTGAGTCTACAATAGCAACGAACGCCGTATATCAAGACAAGACCAACATTCTTTTCTCCGTAAAGAATTTAATACCTTGTAGCTTAATGGACACTGGATCTATTGGGTTAAATCTCTGAGAACTGATTATGAGCTAAGAACTGAATGAGAAATTATTATACGTTCATTTGTTCACATCTATCTTACAAGCTCAAAGAACATCAGCTGTGTTAGGATTTGCTAGCAAAGAATGAATTGGCTTCCATTCTAAACAAAATATTGTAGATGTTTTCCATTATAGGATTTTTAGTTGTACACTTTTACCATGCTCGCTCCCTTTAGAACGTCTCCCGATGTTATTTTGTAGCCATGAACAACTTGCAGCATATTTTGGTGGCCAGGGTACGGTAGTGGTTGCTGGCAGGGCTAGGGCTGTTGTAGTAGGAGTTGGTACTAACACAGCCATGGGTAGCATACGTGATTCGATGCTCCAAACAGAAGATGTAAGCTCTTTAAACCTTCAACTCCTTCAGCATTTGTATCCTTTTCATTTCTGGAAACTTGCTTATGTTGCTTTGGAATTTGCGACATTCTTTAGAAATCCAAAATAGGCTGTGGAGCATGAAGTTTCTTAACTACATCAGACATTGTTCACAAAATTTTATAGCGTAATATATCAGGTTTCTAATTATTTGTCTACTATTTCTAATGATCATTAACATCCAATTTTAAAGAGGGAAAGAAGATAAAGGCCTATGCGTGGTAACTTTACAATGCATACGTTTGAAGTTTTCAAAAATTGTCTTCTATGCAGGAAGTGACTCCACTGAAAAAGAAGCTGGATGAATTTGGTACTTTTCTTGCAAAGGTGATTGAGTGCAAAGTGTCTCCTCCTTTCAATGTTTGCTTTGGCATTTATATTTCAAATGTTAAAAGATATTTGTTCTTTCGAAATTTTAATGTGAAGTTTGGTCTGTTATAAGTGAACCATTGAACTACTGTCAGCTGCATTGAGCTCACTAAAGTGACTATAGTGCATTTTCTTTTTTATAACCTTTGCTGAAAGTGTGCATAGGTTATTGCTGGGATTTGCATATTGGTGTGGATTGTAAACATTGGTCACTTTCATGACCCTTCTCATGGTGGATTCTTGCGTGGTGCAATTCATTACTTTAAGGTAATTTTTTTATGGATAAATTACCATTTTTTATTTTGTTCAAAGATCAAATTCATCTTGTTTTCTAGTTTAACAAGCATCATGAAGAAACTTTTTTCTATCTCTTTTGTGCATCCTAGTGTATTGTTCATTTGTGGCTGCCACATTGTGTATGATATGGTGGATACCACTATGCAGATGTACATATTTTAATTCAGGCATATGATTATTTATCATTTTTTATTTTGTTCAAAGCTCAAATTCATCTTGTTTTCTAGTTTAACTGGCATCATGAAGCAACTTCAACTTATAGAAACTTTTTCTTTCTCTTTTGTGCATCCTAGTGTATTGTTCATTTGTGACTGCCACATTGTGTATGATATAGCGGATACCACTATGCAGATGTACATATATTTCAATTCAGACATATGATGATATTCATTTTTTTTTTTCTTGGTTTTATTTGTCCATATTTTTCTATTTTAGGTTTTGAAATTTATGTTTCAGTGCTCCATCTTTTGAATTGTTTTTTGTGCTTACCAGATTGCTGTTGCACTTGCGGTTGCAGCTATTCCCGAAGGGCTTCCAGCTGTCGTAACAACGTTAGTGCTTTTACTTTCAACATCAACAATTGACCACAAGCACCTCTTATATGCTATTTACTAGGCGTCTGATAGGCATATGATTTCTTGCTACTTTATTGTTAGCTAAGCTTCAAGAAAGTGCTGGAATTATTAAAGCAATTGAAATTACTAATTTTTCTTGCATGGTGTGATGTATGATTAATAAGACTTAAGAAAGGAATTGTCTCTCTTTCTATTAATTTCATGTGCATTTTTCTAAGAAGCATCCAATGCATCTGATGCGTCGAATATTTGTCACTGTTATGAAAGTAAATTTGTTATAAAATCTAGAATGTCTGTTAGCTTCATTGAACTATTTGATGTAGCTTGTCATCATTTGGAAGCTAATTTGTGTATGATTATAGAGTATGGTGTTCCTTTATTCTTAATGTAGGTGTTTGGCTCTCGGGACAAAGCGGATGGCACGGTTGAATGCCATTGTTCGGTCTTTGCCATCTGTTGAGACCTTGGGTTGCACTACAGTGATTTGCAGTGACAAAACTGGTACTCTGACAACAAATATGATGTCTGTTTCGAAGGTGACAATTTCAATATGTCATCATGCTTAAATGATTGCTTTTTTTTTTTATAAAACACTTGAAAATAACCCAAGAGTTACAGTTCGGTTCCTGATAACCTATAGCAATAACTTCCACCTTACTTCAATATGAATTTTCCTCTTATACTGACTGAATCCTATGTCACTGTTGTCTCCCTAGGTTTGTGTGGTTCATTCTGTACATCATAGCCCTCTTATTGCTGAATACAGTGTCAGTGGGACAACATACGCACCGGAAGGAACTATCTTTGACAGTACTGGCACACAGGTAATTATGCTTTGGGAAGTTTTCTTCTATAAAAATGTACTGGCTGCTGACAAGTTGGACTTGTCCTCCTTCCAACTTTTTAAATTGTTACTCTATATTTTGCCGATGTTGGAAGATATGTTTCTCAGCCGAACAGAAAAATAGCATGTTCATTGCAAATGTGATTATTCTTGTTTGCACACTTTACATTTGTACCAGATTAGGTTGTGGTTTTCCTTTTGGTACAAAATACTACTAGTAAAGATTAGTTTTGGTAGCAATCAAGGGTGGAATATGTATGTCTCATGTGATGCACAGATTCAATAGGTTTATTTAAAATTCAAATGACTTGGCGCACCAGCACCATGCACATGTAGGAAAACACAATCAATAGGCTCTGGCTGAGTTCAAGAATAGGGATAGATTTCTTTTGTTCTATTCTTTCATTCACAATGTCCTATTTTTGCAGCTTCACCTTCCAGCACAGTTGCCTTGTCTTCTGCACATAGCAATGTGTTCAGCCCTTTGCAATGAGTCTATTTTACAGTATAATCCAGACAAAGGGAGTTATGAGAAAATTGGCGAGTCAACTGAAGTGGCTTTACGTGTACTGGCAGAAAAGGTTGATTTAATACTTTTTACCCTATTAAACTCTTGATCAGCTGATTCTACACTTGTTGAAAGCTTTTAGTCCTTTCCCTTCTCTCTTTTATATCCTTCTTTATTTCAGGTTGGTCTTCCGGGCTTTGATTCTATGCCTTCTTCTCTAAATATGCTCAGCAAGCATGAGCGTGCATCTTACTGCAATCACTATTGGGAGGATCAGTTCAAAAAGGTTATCATGAATTCATATGAGAACAGGAAAATGCTATAGTCAAACTAGTAATGTTTTTAGCCTAGCTTCTGTCCTTTGTTCTTTATTTGTTTTTCTTTCTTCAGAGTTCTTGAATATTTTTGGTAGCATGGTTTTTGTATCATGAATGCTGATCTTAACCTGCAAAGGAGTACCATATGAGTGGAGCTGCTATACAAGTTATATCTCATAAAGCATGCCGTTAAGAAATAACAAAGCCATATCTGTTGAACATATTGATATTTTCCTTTTTATGTAAACTTGAGATTACCATTTGCAGATCTCTGTAGCAGAATTCACTCGTGATCGGAAAATGATGAGTGTCCTTTGTAGCCGAAATCAGCTGCAGATTATGTTTTTGAAAGGTGCTCCTGAGAGTATCATTTCTAGGTGCACAAATGTTCTATGCAATGATGATGGTTCCACCGTTCCACTTACAGCTAGTACCCGAGCAGAGCTGGATCTGAGGTTGCAGAGGTCTGTGCCAAATGTTGTTGTTGTAGAGGGGTGGTACACTGATTTATTTGATTTTGTTCACCAAACATTGAATTGTTACCTGCTCTATTAAACTTGATGAGAGTGTACAATGTTTGGTTTCATTTTTCTTATCTTGAGACTTCTCTTGAGCTCTACTTTGCTGATGTTAATGCTTAAAACATATGATATTCACTACATAACATCATCAATAATTCTATGCGATTCTTTAAAAGTATCTGACATCCACTTCATACATTGTTTGCATGCCTAATGACTATAAAGGTGTTGGCAGCAGTTTATGTACTTTTATGTTAGAAAGGAATTTTAGAATTTTGAAGACAGGCTTCAAGATATAAATTATCTCTTGGTTTGGGTGAAATTTTGCTTCATTATGAGAGGGATGTTTGCACTTTGGGTTTTGATCGGTTGGATACTTGTATCCGGTTTGGCTTCTAGACATTGGAACATGTAATAGCTGTTTAGTTGATTAGGTTGCTCCAATGATTCATTGTTGTTGATTCTTCTTTTATTTTATCTCTCTTATAATATCTCTGTTCTTCTTTTCTTTTATATCTTTTATTAGTTCACTAGAAGTTCTTGACATTTTTTTTTTAAGGGAGAAAAATGTCTTTACGTGTTTGTTCCATATTGGTCGGTTTTTTGATCTGAAATAACAAATGCAAATCTAAATTTAGAGGGGGGTTG
This sequence comes from Trema orientale, assembly GCA_002914845.1. Lineage (NCBI taxonomy): Eukaryota > Viridiplantae > Streptophyta > Magnoliopsida > Rosales > Cannabaceae > Trema > Trema orientale. The sequence continues at coordinate 18,607 of JXTC01000001.1, forward strand.
CTATAGCGTCTTTGACAAGTGTATGTTGCGTACAACCTTTCAACCAATGATGTAAAGTTTAATATTCTTTAGAGAAGAAATGAACTTGGAACTAAATATTCTTGTCTGATTTTTTTTGCATTCGAGAATTTATTCTTCTGTATTTTGCCTGAAGAAAATTAGTATTTTTTTTTTGAATAAGAAAGAAAATTAATATTACTGCAACCATTTGTGACCATTTTATACTTAGATTTTTCAGAATTCAATTGATGTTGCGAACTCGTGTTGTCTGATCAGTTTTGCTGGAAAAGAAACATTAAGATGCTTGGCTCTGGCGTTGAAGCAGATGCCTGTGGGTCAACAGACTCTATCCTATGATGATGAGAAGGACCTGACGTTCATTGGGCTGGTATGCTTTCTTTCCAGGCATAGGAAGCTAGGTTTATTAACTGTATATCAACTACTAGCCATCATTCTTCATGCAAAGTCTTCTGGTTTTAAAAATGCTTAATAATGTGCTCTCTGAATTTGTCGTTTCGTTCTCTCTCTCTCTATTTTTTTTTTTTAAATTTAATTTAGTTTAATTTTTGTGTGAATTGTGAACTTGAACTTACGGGTATTATTTAGTGACTCTTCTGATCAACTTCAAAATTGTGAAAATATTCTCAATCAGTGATAAAAATTTCTTTTATACCTAGTTAAGCTCAGATCATTCTTTTCCTTGGTTCAAATATTTTGTTTATTGCTTAATTTAATTTCAAGCTTCTACAAATTTCATTCGATTTTTCTGCTTCTGATTTTTCTGGTAACTGTTAAAGGTTGGGATGCTTGATCCACCAAGAGAAGAAGTGAGAAGTGCTATGCTTTCTTGTATGACTGCTGGCATACGCGTCATTGTTGTCACAGGGGATAACAAGGTAACTCAATGTGGGTGTCCTTATGCAATTAGATTTACAATATATGTAGGCATTTATGTGTGTGTGTGTCTCTGTTTTTCTTTTTTTTTTCTTTCATGCACATATGTGTCTATATGTTATGGTTGGGTTGCAATTTGTTTTCTTATGGATCATATGTGTATACATATAATGCATAAAGATGATATATCACATGCACATACACGAGTGCCTTGTTTTTGCATGCACATGTATATACAGGTGCTGCCTTACTAATTTAGATACGACTTCAGTCAACAGCTGAATCACTTTGCCGCAAGATAGGTGCTTTCGATGACTTGGTAGATCTTGCTGGACGCTCGTACACTGCTTCTGAGTTTGAAGAATTACCACCATTGCAGCAAACATTGGCACTGCAACGTATGGCACTTTTCACCAGGTACAGTGGATTCATCTGAGCTTCCTTAGCAGTTTTGATAGAAGTTGTGGTCTAACATATATTATCTTTTTTACTCGATTTTGTAATTTATTCACTCAGATTATTTCTTTACTTATTAGGGTTGAACCTTCTCATAAAAAGATGCTGGTTGAGGCCTTACAACACCAGAATGAAGTGGTATACCTCTTAACTTATACCATCCTAGCTTTGAAATGTCTTCTTTACTGCTGTTTGGAAATTGACATTTTGCGCCTCCTTATTGTGCATTTAGTATGTTAACTTAGATGAGAATAGGTTATTTATTTTGGCAGCTATTGCTTTAGTCAGTTTCCTCGGTGTTTTAGTGTTTTTGCAGTGTATACCCTTATATGTTATCATATGTTGGTGCAGTATAAGCCCTTATAAATTATACTCTTTGCTAACTGAAAGATAAAATGAGTTTAATTTTGTGTGGAAAGCTCTTATAAATTATAATCTTGTCTGAGGAAAGCTAAAATGAGTCGTAATACAGTTGTTGAAGGCGGTCTTTTATCAATGCTGCATGTTCCACCAACGTGTAGTCTCTTTCTACTCGTCTCTTTTATTTATGGTCTTGCTGAAAACAACTATGGACACAATTTCCTGAGGTGAAAGCTATTCTGACAAGATAATTGCCAGATTTTATGTTGTTAGATGAAGGTTAGGGGCTGTATGTAGGTGATTTTTTGTTGTCTTGGATGTTTTAAAATCTATTTGTAGAACATACCCACTGGCAAATGAACGAATAAATAAAAACTTGCCGACTGATCTAAGATTTTTTGGAATTAAGTTCCAGTGAAGTTGAGTTCTTGCTTTATTATGCTACCTAAGTTTTGTTTTAAAGAAATGTATCTTTTTTAGGTTGCAATGACTGGTGATGGTGTCAACGACGCACCTGCACTAAAGAGGGCAGATATTGGAATCGCCATGGGTTCTGGTACTGCTGTGGCCAAGGTATTATTAAGTAGTGGCCTTTCTTACTATTTTTTTTCCTCTTTGAAGACCTTTTTTGTTTTTTTTTTAAATCGTGGTAAAATTTAGCCACACGTTTATAAATATTGCAAAGTGTAGAGACATGCTGTTTCATACCTTTTATTTACCCTTGGATGAAGACTTTAGGTGGCTCTTCTGGAGTAGCAATAATTATTGTAGCATTTTTAATTTTTTATATTTTTTTAAATGTATTTAAAACACATAACAGAGGAGTATTGATATGGGTGTTCAAATGTCAGTTTATCAGAACTATGCAATCTCTCCTACACAAATAAAAGCAAAAGAATGTAAATGTAACCATCGAGGCGAAGTAGGGACCTTATAATATAAGTAAAGAATGTAAGCTAAGTTACATTGTGTCACCTATGTGATTCTAGGTCTACCGTGGAAACCATTGGTTCCTGGGCTGTTCTCAGCCCAAGTTTGCCAAAAATACCAGTTAATCTGGCCCTTTTTCTATTTTTTTTTAAATTTTTTTTGAAGTTTTTTTAATTTTGTTTTGTAAGGGTTGTGTTCTCCTAAAGTTGACATACCTGCATGGGTTCTTTTAAACTTCTGGTGGAAGTTATAATTTGATTCTTTTCATTACCAATAACTTATCATTGTTATTGTTGGTTTGCTCTGCAGAGTGCTTCAGATATGGTTTTGGCTGATGACAATTTTGCTACTATTGTTGCGGTACATTTTTCTTTCTTTTTGTCGTGGCAATAGGGAGTTTTGTTTAAAGGAAAAGGGTGAATTGTAAAAAAATACCCGAGGTTTAGGTGTTTTACAATTTAAATTCTGAGACTTAGAGCTTGCAAAATAATACCTTGAAGTTAAGAATTTGCAAAAATCAAAATATCTTAGATTGACTTTTTGAGTAATTTTAATAACGAAAAAACAATAGTATCCTCCATCAAAACTGGATTAGTCTTTATTACACTCTTTAATTTTGTCTTTTAGTTGTTAAAGTTATTCAAAAAGTCTACTCAAGTTTTCAATTTTTCATCTCAGGGTAACTTGAGGGTCAAAATTATAGAATACCCAGACTTTAGGGTAATTCTTTGTTGTTTAACCAAAAGAAAAAGTATGCTATTCAACTTTATGAGTGGTTTGATTTTCGGCAGGCAGTTGCTGAGGGAAGGGCTATATACAATAACACAAAGCAGTTCATCAGATACATGATTTCTTCCAATATTGGTGAAGTAGTTTGTATTTTTGTGGCCGCTGTACTTGGAATTCCGGATACCCTTGCCCCTGTGAGTTTATTCACAGAACAAAGTTTGATCTTTCAGTTACAAGAAACAATAGGGCATTTAAATTCATTTATTTTCTAAAAAATATTTGTCTAATTGATTAGTTCAATTTTTGCTGTCAAAAATTCTTTTGCAACTCTTGAAATTTACTCTTTTTTTCCCCCCCCCTTAAATCGTCTTTTTTCATTTTGGTTACTATTTCCAGGTCCAATTGCTATGGGTTAACTTGGTTACTGATGGATTGCCTGCCACCGCTATTGGCTTTAATAAGCAAGATTCTGATGTAATGAAGGCTAAGCCGCGTAAGGTATTGTATAATTCATATGATCTAGGCCAGTAGGCCCTTTAAGTGTTAATTATTAGCCCTTTAAGTGTTAATTATTCTTTGCTAAAACCACTTATCTTCTATTGATTATTGGTTGCAATAAACACATCGAGGGAGAAATAACCTAGAGTTTATGAATAACCTCAAGTTTTTCATAAACTTTAACAATTCTAGACTTCCTAATCCTCTTGGATGCTTGCACAATACATTCTTGTTAACTGTTTCTTATCTCTCTCTCTCTCTCTCTCTCTCTCTCTCTCTCTCTCTCTCTCTAAACATAACACAAGCTAGCAAAATGATACAAGTTTCTTTTCCCTTTCTTATTCTCTATTTTTGGTATTTAATTATACGAGTGTTATATTCAAGCAAAAGTAGGTATATATACACATGATTATTGCGTGTGTTGAGTTTTCCCCTAAATGATAGAAGAAGCCTGCATTTATCTTCTCTTGTGACATCACTTGAAATTCAATTTGGACATGCAGGTGAATGAAGCAGTAGTTACTGGATGGTTGTTCTTCCGTTATTTGGTAATTGGAGGTAGTAATAAATTTCCAACATATTGTTTTGATGATACTTGTGCTTATCATTTTTGCTATCTTTACTCTGTAGTTATATATAATTAGCTCCTAAATCAATACACTGGCAACGACCTCACAAGGAGGAAAAACATTTCTCCCTAACATGATAAGAGTATTAATCCATATACTTGATGTGAAATTTTCATAGAAATAAGTTAATTAAACTCTTCCAACGCTCCGATATAGTATTCTGTTGACTTTTAAATACCTTTTTGATGGAAATCCGAACTTAGAAAACTCGTTTGCTGATTGCTGTTTCATAAAAGAATTTAAGGATTTGTTGTTTTCTGACTTGTTATGGGGTTGGTCGAATTTGTTGAAATTTTCATGTGTTTGATTTTATTTTTGTTTTCGTTATGGGGACATCTTGTTCCTTTCTTATATTACTTTCAGTTTAATAATACATAGTTTCTCGTTTCTTATCAAACAAAGAAAAGGAAAAAAAATTTTGCTGTTTCATAAAAGCTTTGTATTTATCTTTCTTGTATAAATTCCAAAGTGTATGAGTTATACCTGCTTGTGATTCTCTGGCAGCTTATGTTGGCCTTGCAACAGTTGCGGGATTTATATGGTGGTTTGTTTACTCTGAAAGTGGTCCTAAACTGCCTTATAGTGAACTGGTAAGATTTACATATGTGCTGTGATTATAAATTATGCTTATTACTGAGTTGTCCTGAGTATTGATTTGTGGGGCAAATTAATTATCCACGTGAAGAGTTGAACATCATTGAATGTGACAATCTCTTAATTACTAAAAGCGAACAGACCTATGTATTAGATTTAACACTGTTTTTGGTAGTATGGTTAATTTGATGATATGACTATTTCATTAGTTTGCTTATAGTTTTACTTTACCCTTCTTGTTAATATCATATGTCTGTTATCTCAGATGAACTTTGACTCATGCTCAACAAGGGAGACAACTTACCCATGCAGTATTTTTGATGATAAGCATCCATCAACTGTGTCCATGACTGTGCTTGTTGTTGTCGAAATGTTCAACGCTTTGAATAATCTTAGTGAAAACCAATCTCTCCTGTGAGTATACAAGCCAACTGTTTAATTCTCTCTTAATATGTTGTACATCCTGGATAAAAATTTATTGATATCCAAAAGAATGCATGCTCGATTGGTAAAATCTGAAACGATTTTGCAAGGTTACAGATAAGGAAAGTGGAAATGAAACATGAAACTTGAGTTGGAGTGTACCCTTTTTTTGTGTTCAATATACAGTTGCAGCCTACTGAATTATACACAGGAACTCAGAATGCTGAATATTTCCTTATCTATAAAAAATTGTTTAGTTTCTGTGGATCCTCAATGGTCGTTGGTATCCTTGTACAACAGTTCTTGTAGTCATATTCATATTTTTCATTCAAAATGTGAGGCATGGAGTTCATCATGTTGTTAATGACGCTTTGATATGCTTTTGTTCTTGAAAAGAAAGAGTAATATGGGGTGCGTTTGGTACAGGATTCGAATCCTATTCTTCAAATCCAGAAACAGCTTTCATGTAGAGAGTTGGAAAGATAAAACATTTATCCTTCCAACTTTCTATGTAAAAGCTGTTTCTGGATTTGAAGAATTGGATTCGAATCTTGTATCACTAGCTGTAATAGACTATTCTTTCACTTCTCTTTTTCCTATGTACTGTGGTGAGGTTCATTTTGCATTAATACTGTTTGTTCTACGTGCTCTTTCTAGTGTTATCCCTCCCTGGAGTAACTTGTGGCTTCTTGCTTCAATCATCCTAACCATGCTCCTTCACATACTAATTTTGTATGTGCATCCCCTCTCCATTCTTTTCTCTGTAAGTGGTTATCTGTGTCTTAGATGTGTATCCTGAGCGATATTTTCTTTTTTCTTTTTCCCCATGTAAGTAGAAGAAATGAACTTTATTAATTTCTATGCGGTTTCTTGATGCAGGTGACACCATTATCTTGCTCTGAGTGGGCTGTTGTCCTATACCTTTCTTTTCCCGTACGTGGTGTCTTTCAGAGTCCACTTTGATGCTACATCTGCTAATAAAAATGCTGGATTAACTATGCCATGTGGACTATACTAATGATTTTGACCTTGAAAATTTTCTAAATCTAATAAGAGAGACATTTTTAAGAGAAAATATCAATAAAACAGAACTAAACAAGGACGGCAAGGAGCATGTGGACTATACTAATGATTTTGACCTTGAAAATTTTCTAAATCTAATAAGAGAGAGACATTTTTAAGAGAAAATATCAATAAAACAGAACTAAACAGGGACGGCAAGGAGTTCAAACAACGGCTAAAGCACGTAGATTATTTAAAATTTTCAATATTCAATATACATTTGGGTAGATAATTTTTCAGGACAGAAAAAATGTTTTTTTTTTCCTTAATTTGTAAATATTAAAGTTCTTAGGAACTCTATGTCTTATATAGTGACATCTAGATAGGTCTTTTCTAAAGTTGCTATTACATTTGATACTAAACTTCGCATTTGTAAGACTAGCTTCATTCTCTTATTTTCTCTGTAGGTCATAATCATTGACGAGGTGCTAAAGTTCTTCTCAAGAAAGTCCGGTGGTAATTTTCATTATATTTATGCTCTTACATCTCCACTTAATGTATATTCTATCTTCTTTGGTATTATAGTCTTGTGTCACTAATGACAAAAAAGAACAACGTAGTTAATTTACTACTGTTCTATATATCACATATTTAGCACGTTCAGTCATTCAGCTTGTTTGTTAGATACCTCATGTTATCTATTTAGCCCTGTTTGGTATTGTTTTTGTGTTTTGCTTTTTGTTTGTGAAAACAAGACATTAAGCAACGCATTACCATTTATGTATTCTGAAAAGGATTTGTCTTTTCAGTTTTTGTGAATAACAAAAATTTGGCTGAAAACTCTTGACTGTTTTCTAAATTATCGTTTTTGTTGGCTAGTATTCATGAGTTTATGAAGATCTACTTATCTGCCTTAATATAGATAATATTACTATATATTTGGTAATTAAAGATTTTCTTGGTTGGTTTTGTCTAGGTGTGAGGTTCACTTTCAGATTCAGAAGGCCTGATTTACTTCCTAAAAGGGAATTGCGTGATAAGTGACATATGGAGTTGATTCTATCACATCCAAATTTTGCTCACAAGCCTACCCAGAAGAGATATTCTTCTTGCATATTTATGAGATTCTTCCATAGGTACGAGGACCAGTGCTCTAGAAATACTCTCACTTTGTATCTTTCTATACATCGATGCACATCACCAAGACTAATTTACCTGGAGATAGTTGCTCTGCATTAGATTTTAGTAGCCCCCCTCTAATTTAAGTTTTTGTCCTCGATGTGTTTATATTGTTACAAACAAATAAACCACAGAGCTGCAAAAAGTAGGAAAAAGAAAATATTGCCCAAAATTATGTCCCGAACAGTTAGCCAAAGAAGCCTACTCATCAATCTCTGTTCGTGCACACAAACTTTGTTATTATATGATGATGCATTTTTAATTATAAGTTTCATGCACAGGACAAGATGTCATCATTTTTCTCTTCTTTTGAAATGTACTACTCCTCTCCTTGTAAAATAAGTACACGAGATGTATATGTGCTTAAATGTTACAATTTTTGCTAATTTAAACAAGTAATTATTACTTTGGGCAATGTATCTCCTTTGTACACAAGGACTGCCATAAATTTTCCATTTGTGCTTTGCACCGCATACTTATAGAGGTAGTTACACACTTCTAACTTTACAATCCCAATTGTAATTTCTGAACTTGCGGTGGAGTTCTAGATAAAAGTGCTTGTCTCTCAGTCACCATGCTGAATAAGTTGCAACTTGCGAGCATGGTCCTTGCCTCACATGAAAAATAACTGAATGACATCGTTGTGCTTTGCTCTTGGTGTTTGTACTTTCTTGCTTGCTTATTGAAATATTGGTAACTATAAAACATTTGCATATGGCTCGTACGCACTTGGATTTTATTGCAAATCAGACTCTTTTAGGAATTGATGCATGCAATCAAACCGGTTTTTTTTCGTCTGTATAGCCACTGGAGTGCAATATTATAATAGTTTTTTATTTTTATTATTTTTTTTAAGGATCCATGACCGGCCTAGTATGATAAATTGATAATGAATTTTGAATGGTCCGAAAGGTGAGGACTTGTGGTTATAGAGATTTGGTCTGGAGAATATTTTAATTCTTGCACTAATTCTTACCATTAAAAGACGACCTGAATATTGGTGAGTGAGCTTATAGTACCACCCTAAACGTCTTTTATATCATTTGGTAAACGACAATGTCCTCGAAAGGATAGAAAATCAACATAAAAATGATTTGAACTATATTCACCTATTTCTTGTACAGGGGTGAATCACGATTTTTCGATTGTAGTTCACTCTTGGGACAAATGAAAACTACCAAGAAAAAGCGCCAGTAGCCACGTATCTTTCAGCCGTCACTTGAGTAAAACGAAGTATAGTGCATTACTCGTATTCCTCGGGTTATATAAGTTCAAAATCCCCCTCTTCTTTTTTTTTTTTTGGTTGGAGAGAGAGAGAGAGAGAGAGAGNAACGTTGAAAATGTATGAACGACAGACAGCATGACTATTAAAGATCTAAGCAAAGAATAAATAGACAAGTACAAAAAAGCTGGACACGCGAGTAGAAAAGTTAGCACCACGTGTGGGGTTCGAACCTCACTCGTTTCTCTTTAGTACTAACTATTAACTTGTAACCATTACGTCGATTGTGGAAAAGTACTATATGTTGGGTCCAAACTCCACCCCTACTCCACCCCTTCACTTTCCTTAAGTACTAAACCCTAACTTGTAACCATTACAACAATTGTATTAAAAAAAAGAAAAAAAGAAGACAAGTACATATAATCAATTGTGACTGAGAAAATGATCAACAACAGCCAGCTGCATAGCAAAGATTGTAGGCCAAAAATCATTAAAGAGGTTGATGATCAATCCACCTTTTAAACATAGCAAAACATTCTTTAGGTTTATACTGAGGAGCCGTGTGCCCTGCTCCCTGTGCAATAACTAACCAAGATCAGTACAGAAATTAACAAGAATCACATCAAATTGAATCTAAGCTATCAACAAAATTCAAGTATATTTTCTTGCCTTGACAGTCGCAAACGTCATCCGGTTGGAGTAAGATTTTGTGTATCTGTGTATCCAAAGGCATAATCACATTCAGCTAAATATTAAATATCACTCCATTAGTGAAGTAAGTTCTGGTCCTCGATACTCACCCTGCAGTAATTTGGCCTTTGACAAACCATGGTCTCCAATCATCAACAATGGGAAAATTTAAAGATCTTATCCATGCTTGAGTCGCTAAGAAATTCACTCTCAGGTCATGATCTCCACTAATTGATTAAGAAAATGAAACCGGTTTAAAAAAAGTGGGTCAGATAATTGAAGAATTTAGCCATGTATAATATAATCATATGTATATGCGTTTAAAAAAAAAAAGGTACATATTGTTCACCTGTATATTAAAGAACGGTAACCTTTAGAACTAAGGTTGAAATGATATTGAATAGTGCTCCAAACATCACGGCTATAAGGTAAGTCGAAATTACATCGATACCATTTCACTTTGGTTCCCTGCGCAACAAAATGTTTCGTGTCACTCTATTTTCTCATGTGCATTTATGTATTGTTGCTATGTTCTCCCTAATCTTAGTCAAACTTAAGTCCGGACATGCCGTGTCCCTCCCCTGCTTTGACGGCTTTCAGTTGAAACGAGGGTTTTTTTTTGTTTTTTTTTTTTAATGGAGTATTAGTTTAGCAAATCTAGACTGATGGCACAAAACCATTGAGCGTAGAAGAAAATGAACTTGTGCTAAAAAACAGCATGATATATATATATATATATATATTTATCTATAAATGAAAAGCAAAGAAGTAATAGATATATAGACCTCTCGTATGCCAAGAGCTCGGCGGACAGAAGGATCATTGGCCCAATAGAGTGACAGCAAAAGCTCATGTTCCTGTACATGCACGCAAGTTTGAGCTTGAAATTCAACTATTGTTGTTTTGAGTTTGAAGAACAGCAAAAATAATATGCCATTTTAAATTTTAATCTCATAATTGTTTTAGTTTATCTTACAGAACAATGAGACTCTGCATCGAGGAATGATTCAAAATCCTGAGAGAGCGATCTTCTTCCATTTATTATTTCTTCCAATACTAGAGACTCATTGGTGCATCTTGGTGACAGAGTATATAATAAGTGAATTCCTGAAATGCACTGTATAAAAGGAAGTTACGTAAATATTATATTATCTCTAAATATCGGGAGTTTTATGAATGATATTACAAGAAAGAAAAATATTATGATAATAATAGTGCATGTTTCTTATCTGTTATATTCACATTCCGTCAGAGTTTTTATATCTATATATATATACACATAGTAGGATAATGACACAAAACTATCTTAATTTTAATTTTTCTATAAAAAACACTATAATGTTTAGACTCTTGCAAATTAATACCTAACTTCCAAAACTCTTGCAAATTAATAAGCTCACATTTGAAATTCTTACAAATTTGTAAACATGATGCAATATTAACTGATTTTAATAGTAAAAAGTCGGTAGTACACCTCATTATTAAAACACTAATACAGTTTCTAAAAAAAATACTTTATAGTTAGTTTATTTAATTTTTCTTTTAATTTGTGCAAAATTATATTCTATATTTAAAATTTTTTTGCAAACACCTACTGTTTACAAACAAATTGACCATAAACTTCCTCACTAAATATGAAATCCGAAGTAAAGATATCTAATTTCTATTAACAAATACTTTAAATTGAAAATAACTTAAAAATATCAGCACAAATCACCTAATTTGTATTTTATCGCAGTTAGACAAAAAAAAAAAAAAAAATTGTAAAACATTTTCTGATAATATATTAAGAATTAAAAGTTTTTAATAAATTAATGAGTAGTATTTATGTCTTTTAACTTGCTTATGGTATAAATTTGCCAAAAAAAATAAAATAAAATTCATAGTATTAATTTGCGGAAATTATAAATATCAATGATCATTTTTTAGTTTTAAAAGTTTGCATGAATAGTAATTGTCAGGATATATATTTAGCATGATTATGATGTGACGTACAATAGATAATACTACCATGAAAGCGACATTTTAAATCGTATTATACAGTGTTTATAAATAGTATGGGTGAAGTCTTTCTTTAAATACCTTTTCATATGCTTGCATGTCCTTCAAACATTTTTTATTGCTGGGATCTATGCTCTTATACTTTCCTCTACAGTTTTTCTTCAGAGACTGAACAAAATGAAGAATGATGATCATTACAATGGATTTATTCATTTTTTTTTTTAAATAGTATCTGATGATAACTTCAATTTGTAAATCAAAATACCTCGTAAAGTTCATCAGAAATAAGTGCCATTCCATGAGCATATGGGATTCCATAATCGAGGTCAGATGGATCTGTAAATGGATTCCCAAGAACGTAACCCTGAAACATTGTTTACCCCTAGTGTATCATGTTGCCAAAAAGAAAATTTCTACTAATGTCTAAATTACATATCACATATTTCTTCAAAAATACATGTGAGACAACACAGCTGAGTTTTTCCCCCCTCCCCCCCTCAATTTGTCTCGAATTCTCAAATTTTATCATAAAGAATTATAAGTAAGTGATATCCGTAATTAATTTCAAACCTGAAGATTTATAGGTGGTGTAACGCCTCCTTCATTTTCTGCATGGCCATAAGAGGAAAAAGGACTAGTACATGAATCAAGAATATGAATCAATAATATTTATGTCTCAACGTGTTCTTTGGCCTTTTGCTAATAAATTTTTTTTTTTTCTTGGTAATGTTGTTATTTACCTTTCGGTGTCAACTCAAATGTACATTATACACTAATTTACCGTTATGCTACACATTATTTGTCCCTTACTCACGTAACGATTGAGACTTGCCAAGTAAGGACAAGGATAGAACCAGTATGGTTTGCATGTTATTCATCACTTATTTTGCATACCGATTGTGATTTGTTGAGCGAGGACAGGGATAGGAATCCCTGAGTATGAATCTCCAGCGAGATAGACTGGATTGGATTTGAAATCCGGGTGATCAAGCAACCACTACAATAATAATATTAATCAGTATTGCAATATCTAAAACCATGATAAAAATGACCATTTTTGTGAAATTTTAAATTTATGACTCATAAATGAAAAAAGAGAAACAATGGAGAATTGTAAGATGATCCCACCTTTCTCAAGAAATGAAGCAAGTTATGAACTTGTTTAAATAATCCGGTCTGAGAAGCCACTACAGTTCTCCCATAAGAAAATCCAGTACCAACCGGAGAATCTATAAATATTATATTGGACACCTGTGGTTTCATCATAATATATACAACACATTGTTAGAGAAAAAAAAAAATCTGTTTTAGCATGAGAGTATATTTCAATACAAGAATAGTATTATTTTTATATCTTGTATTTTGATAATTTGTTCAAATTTTATCTTATATTTTAGTTATAATCAACATTGACTTTTAGATTTAAAATCTTTTACGAATTTATACAATGACACTAATTTAGACCGGTTAATCCATTTAATTTATTAAGATGCCGTTTAAAAAATTAAAAATAAATCATATAAAAATTAATCTGAAAATAAGCTTATTAAATCATGGTAAATTAATTGTTTTAAATTAGTATCAGTGTATAAATTTGTAACAGATTTCAAATCTAAAGGTCAATATCGATAATAACCAAAACATAAGGTACAACTGAACAAAGTGTCAAAATACAAAGTATAAAAGCGATATTATCCTATATGAATATATGGATCTCATTTTGGGTGGGTTGAGAAAAATAACATCACCTTTGTCCAGGAATACGGATTTAAGACCAAACCCGGCACGCTCGACCCATTGTATTGATCATCATTGTCATATTTTAGGGGACCTACATTCACAGCGATAAAGTTGCATTTATAAGCTTGTCGGTGCAAGTCTGGATCCAGTGATTTATCAAATAATCAATCAATAATGATGATTAATCAATTTCAAAATTCTATTCAAAATGATTTTTCCTCCTACAAAAAAAAAAGGAGAAATAATAATGATAATAATGAGTATTTTCACTATTTAGGTGTCTCTGCCTAATAATTAGCGTCATAAAACTGAATATAATAACCAATTTTTGTCATAAGAAAAAAGTAAATGAGGAAAGAGAGAGTGCGAATGTTACCAAATTATTGGGTAAAAAAAGAAGAAGAAGAAGAAGTAGAATTACATGCTTTATAGATAGATGTTTGCTTTACATGGTATACTAAACTTGCCAAAGAATAATAATATTCAATCACACTAATCATTAATCAACTGTGGAATTCTAAAGAAGACCCACAACTATACAAGTGTGTGATGATCTTAACCCTTGTGATAAAAAGCTCTTTATGGTTCACAATTATTGACACGTACGAGGAGCTTTAAACAGTACAAAGCTTATAGTCTAAGGATTAAAATACAAAATTTGTGCATCTAGCCAGGAATAGAATTTTGAAACAATATTGAAAATAAAACTAGACAAATTATAAACATCAAAAGTAGCTAGCCAGTTTTCTCGCCTATTTCATAAACGAGACCAGACCATCCGGAGCAACCAGGTCCACCGTTTAGCCAAAGCATAAGAGGATCTCTTTCTGGATTCCTCTCTGATTTGACAAAGTAGTAAAAAAGCTCAACATCCTCCAATTCTCCTACTCCCACGTACCTGATAATCTTCTATATATATATTAATCCTAACATAAAATGTGGTAAATAACAAACACAAACAGAGCTCAACTAAGACTCCGTTTAGAACTTAAATTTTTATAAAGAAAGAAAAAAAAAATTCTAAAAAATTTCATTTTCTCTTGTTTGGATTGAAACAAAAAATGATAAAATTTTTTTTCAAAAAAAACAAAAATTTAATTTGATGTTATTTTTTTTATATATAGAATGTTGACACATTAATTAGTAAAATTAAAAATGTGAAAATAAAATTTTATAAACTTTTAGAAAAAATATTTTTTTCTTTTTTTTTATGATTTTTTCTTTGTAATTTTATTTCCTTCAAAATCCGGGCTCCAAAACGGAACCTAAATAGTATGTCACATCCAAATTTAGTAAATAAATATGTAACTAATTACAAATATTTTTATAATATGATCATAAAATGGATAGTAGAAAATATTTATAAAAAAAAAAAAGAAAAAAAAATTGGTAGAATTAATTTGGTACCCAGTTTCAAGATGAAAAGGGAGAGGTCCTCGAAAGCCAGGAAGAAAATCAATGATTTCTGAGTCGGAGAGCGCAAGATGTAGTGAAGAAGCCTCTAAAAGAAGAAGAAGAAGAAGAAGAAGAAAGAAGAAAAGGTAGCTGAAATCAAGAGATTGGGTGGAATTTGATGAAGGCAGCCTCCTCCTAGCCATAAATCTCATATTCTCTCTCACCACTTAGTACAGCCAAATTTTAGAATTTTGTACAAAATTGTTCCAAACCTGTAGGACTAAGTCAACAAATTTACAGGACTAGTATTTTATTAGACTCTCCAAATTACCCCGCTAATTCCCTTCCAGCTCTTTGCTTTCTCCTAATTTTCCACGAAGAGTGCTGGTAGTTCCCAAATGGCAAATCTCAACTACCCAGCATAGGAATATAAAAATGGGGTGGGGTGGGGCGGGTTGGGTTTTGGGCCGCATAGATGCCGCCCCGTTTACCCTGCCCCGCAATTTTTTTTTCTCTACATATATTTTTTCAAAAACCACTGTTCTTTTTTTTTTTTCATCTAAAGTGAAATGATTTCATTTTTTAGGTTGATTTCGGTTAATTTGGTTAATGTTTTAATTTTTTACTTTAATTTTTAAAACTGATCTTTTTTTTTTTAACGTTATATTTGGCAAAATCTCAAGTCAATTTTTTTCCCCTGTTAAAGGTAAGAATCAATAATTGACTGACTTAAAGATAAGTCATAAAACGAAAATCAAGATTGGTCTTAAAAAAAAAAAAAAAATCAAGATAAATAGCTCAGTGAATTAAAATCAAGAAATCAAGGGTGACCTGCCAACAATAAAGAGTCTTCATGCTATCTTATCCTATTGTACTGTATTCTGTATATATAAGGGATTTTTTTCTCTAAACGATAATGCGTAACTCCCCGTCATTATATTGAACTGATTTTTCTTCTCAAATAAATCAATACTTTTTAACAATCTTTAAACTGATTGTTCTATTTGTGGATCAATACAATAAAAGTAAGAATAACAAAATTATCTAAGATATACGTTTCATGGTGCGCATTATTGGTACACCAGACACAGAAAGAATCTTGCCAATATTTGGTGCTCAATAAACGATAAATCAGTCTTTTAAAAAGAAAATCAAGCCAATTCAATTATTTGGACGTAAATGATTGTATTTACTCCCTCTCAATTTCCGTTGCATTCTCCTTAAATTAGGCATTTAAATTAGTCATTTCTAGTTACAGTCATTGGACATGCAAATCAACTAATTGAGTTTAATATATTCAAAAACAATATGGCAAATCATTTCTTTGTATTATATTTTGCTACAATAGATCAAAGTCTTATTTCCTTTTTTAAAAAAAGAAAAATGCCGATCATTTTAACTTATTGAGTTTGGAAGCTAAGAGAACTCGTTAATATTTGGATCAAATAACTAAAAGCAAATATAAAGAAAAGAGTGTGCAAAAAAAAAAAAAAAAATACACTAACTAACTAACTAAACGGGGCAGATTTAGAAACGCGACGAGTATTATATATCCATCCTGCACAACCTTATCGTGGGTCGGTGCCCCACCCCACACTTTGTCCCATTTAGTGCGGGGTAAGCCCTGCAGTGCCCCGCCCCATCGGGTTATTTTGCCACCCCTAGTTAGTTGGTTGGTTGGTCTTTTTTGGTAGTTCTTTTTTTAATTATTTTTTTAGTTGACACATGTATATATACAGGATGATCCAAAAAAATCCCTTCTATTACGTTAAATACCACATTTAATCCTCTATTCTCAAAAGTCTAAAAGTATCCCATTTATTTTTCAAAAGAAGAAAAAAGTATACCCTATATTCCTATATATCTTTGGGATAATCCCAAAGCACCCCATCCGTTTTAACTAAATATAACGGTTAACCATCTGTTTTCATAAAACTCTAAAGTATCCTATCTATTTTTTAAAACAGGGAAAAAGTATGTCCTATCTATTATTTTGGTCAAACTTGGAACACAAAACTTCTAAAATACCCTTACATATTTCTAAAACTTATTGCCAAATACCTCCATATCTATTTTTTTTAATGAAAAAAAAAGTAAAAATCACATTTTTTTAGATCATAGATTAGTGTTGATAATTCTTTTTTTGGCAATAATTTTTAAGATATTTTATTGTAATGAAAAAGATTAAAAAATATGAGCTGTTTGGATATCAATATTCTAAGAGTATTATTATCCTTTAAAAAAAATTCAGTCAAAAATTTGACCAAAAAGAGGAGGAGAGTTAATTTTTTTCCTGTTATAGAAAACAGAGGGGATACTTTCGGGTTTTATGAGAATAGATGGAAAATCTTAGTGTTTAGCTAAAATAAAAGGAGTATTTTTGGGATTAACCCATACCTTTTTAGTCAAAATTTTGACTAATTTGTTTTCTAAAAGGCAGTAATGCGCTCGTGATATTAAAATCTAAGGTAACTTTTAACAAAGAAAAAAAGTCTTTAAAAATTATATCGTCTAACAAACACATCATTAAAACATTTTTTGACAAATCTAAAAAAAAAAAAAAGTGATCTTTTTTTAAAATAAAAAATAATTAGATAAATTTGAAGTTCTTATAAATAAGTTTTTAAAACAATTTAAGAGTATTTTAGTATTGGACGGCCCTATTGCTACCCTCTCTTTTTTCCCCCCTCCCCTCTCCACACCCCTTTTAAAATTAATTAACTATTTTTAAAATTATCCTCTTATGAATTGACATGAATCTCTATATCGCATTAAACAATTACTCTTATTTCTTAGCATACCTCCAAATATAATAATCGTATGATATTTTGGCCAAAACTTTTTAAAAAAATCAAGATTTTATGCAATTTAATTTTTATAGAAATGGATGAAGAATTTGTGATTGCTGAAGATTTTGATTCTCCTAACGATTTAGATTGTAATGAGGTAAGATTTTTTTTAATTTCAATATTATTAGTGTGTATATGTTCTTATTTTGTATCTAAAAGAAAATGGAAATTAGATTTCTCATTAGTTATATTAAATCTTTTGAATCTTTGTTAGAAAGGTTTGAATAGATTTTGTGATCTCAATTTTGTAATTGTAAATGTTGTCTTTTCTTCCTTATATTGATATTTAAGTTTTTCATTTAAGTTCTTTTTTTTTTGGAACCAATGATTTACTTCTTCTTCTTCCTTTTTGTGTGTGTGTGTGTGTGTCTGGTTTGGGAACCAATAGTTTGTATTTCAATTTTTTTTTTGAACAAATCATTCTGGACATTTGTTTTTGGAACCAACAATTTTCATTTCTTTCTTTTTTTTTTTGAACCAATGATTTATATTTGGAAGTTAGAAGGAAAATCATTTTTAAGTGCTAGTTTTTTTCTTCTTCTTTGTCTTCTTTTATATATATATATATATATATATAGGAAAAAGGCGGGAAAAGAAATTTTTAGAGAAATATATAGTAAGGGGTATTCTTGTACATAACAAAAATTTATAAGGTATGTAAAAAAAAATTTTAAAATATTAGAGGAGTGTGTTTAGAAAAAGGGTAGAGAGAGAAAAAAAGAGGGTGACTCTTTCGCATTGAAAGTTTGACCTAAAAAGCTAGGTTTAACATAACATGCTAAATTCAACATGCTCTTTTAAGTTTTGTTCCAATCTATACATGCTAAAAAAAATATTATTTTGTATTTTAAATATTATTTTCATTTATAAATTATCTTTTCTCTATTATTAACCCATATTATTTTATCATTTAATTACTCATCATAAAAATTAACTTCTTCTATCAATTTACAATTACTCATTGTACATAAATGAACGAAATAGTCAATGCGAAAAATATAGTAAATAAAATTTTATTCTACTATTAATTTTAATTGATAGTAATTTAGTAAGGATAAATATATAAATAAAATTTAATAAAATATATATATACACATTGAATTTGATAATATTGTAAACTATATAAATATTTTATATATAAAATAATGGCAATATTGTAAATTATATGACATGCTAAAAATTTAGCATATTCTATTCTTTATGCTATATTTGGCACAATAAATAGCACATATTAAAAATTATACTAAATATAAGATACTATTGGAGAGACATTTTTTTTTTTAACAAATGCTAAAATTTAGTATTGGCATGATACGTAACAAAATCAATATGAGATGCTCTTAGAATTCAAGGGACTCGGACCACCATACATAATTACTTTTGAAATTTTCAGCCGAAAAAAAAAACCCAACAAATTGCGTTGTGCTAGCGGCCCCAACCTGAACAGACAAGGGTTTTTAACACTTTTACCTATAAAAACGCAAAAGAATTACAAAAATACAGAGGTCAGGCTTTTTTCCAATTTCTGTACAGTTTTTATTAGAAAAATATCATTTCTAATTTTTTTTTATAAAATACCATTTTTAAAATGGTTACTAGTTACTAGTTTCTGAAAAATGGTTACTGATTACTAGCTACCAATTATATACTTATTATAAATACCTTTTATTACTAGTTACTATTTTAAAAAATGATATTTTTCTAAATATTTTTTAAGAAATGATATTTTTCTAATAAAAATCGTACTGGACCTACAAAAAACATAGGCCACCGCATTTTTTATTCTTTTTTTTTAAATTAGCCATAAGGCCTAATTTCTCAATAGGCAACGCTAGGTGATCAAGCTTTATGTGGGGCCGACTTGGCCCATTTGACGAGTATGTAGAGCCGAGCTGATCCACCAATTTGGCCCAAGCATAATTTGGATTATGCAGGTCATAACGACCGTTAGTAGGAGAATGAACCAAAGTACTAACGAACATTTGAATTTTTTTCTTTTTTTGAGTGCAACATCTGAATATATTAGTTTTCGATGTACGTAACTAAGTATAAAAACTGGTATATTTAGAAATTTAGTAACATAATTTCTTCTCTAATAATACTTCCTTAATCGTTTTTTGGCTAAATCAAGAAGAAAAAAAAAAAAAAGGTTTTCAGCAATAGTGGTATATTGTATGGTAAACGAAGATGTTCTAGAAAGGAATTGTTGACGGCATTTTTTTAATGGCCATCTAACTCGATGTGGTAAATTATAACAGTAGATAGGTCAAATTTCTTGGTTGAAATTCAATTACGAATAATAGTAAAATTACGGTAAATAATAAGAACACAAGAAATTTAGCATAGTTCAACCCCAAAAAGATGGCCTACGTCTACGGCGGTTTTCCCACTATATGAGAAAGATTATAAAAAGAGATAAAAGAGAGCTTAGAGTCTCAAGGTAAGAGCTCTAGAGATTTTTAGTGTAATATTGTGTGGCGAATAATGAGAATGATCCCCTTTTCTATAAATGAGATTGACTATAATTTCCTAACTCTGTGAAAAGGATTCTACATAATATAATATCATATAATATTAAGATTGAGTTACTACACAATAATGTGTACTTATCTCTTCTTGTAATTTCCTCTTTTATGTCTGTTCACTATACTTGTCGCATTTTTGCATGTAGTCCAACGCGTCTTTTCATATCGTTGACCAATAATATTCTTGAAGTGTAGCTTTTCTTACCAATAACTATCCACTGGAATGGTTTTTGCATACCTCCTTATAAATTTCTTTAAGAATTCGGAGTGCTTTCTTGTTGTTTACACAGCGAAGAAGGGTACCGAGAAGCCTCGCTGATAAAGATTTTCACCGAGTAGAACGTATTGAGCAACTCGATACTTCATTCTTCTGGCTTCTTATTTTTCTGTGGGCAGCTTGCCATCTTTCAAATAGGAATGGATTGAGTCAATCCAAGATGGCTTCTTTTCATCGAGGGTTAGAACAAATTCTTACTCTTTGATGCTTGGTCCTTTCAGGAACTCTACAGGAGTTACATCGAGCAGGTCAATGTTTTTAGTTAATGTGATCTTCAACAGTGCATCAGCATTGGAATTTTGAGCTTGAAGGATTTGATGAACTTTTCCTTTTTTAAACAAAGCAAGCAGTTCTCGAGCTTTCAGCATGTAGGAGATCGATTTTACTCCTCAAGCTTGATATTCCTCATTTATTTGCCTTATGACCAGTTGTGAATCAGTATAGACTAAGGTAAATTCGACCTTTATCTCTTTTGCCAAACGAAGAGATAAAGGTAGAGATAAATTCGACCTTTATCATTAATCCTATTCTTGATCCTTGCTCGTTTGACGAGCCGTCTATTTACAGCTTTTATTCAGGCAAGTCATCTTCTGTTTCGGGTTCATTCTTTTTCAGTCGATATATAAATTCAACTACAAAGTCAAATATCATCAATCTCTTGATGGTAGTTCTTAGGACAAAAGAAATCTCGAACTGGCTTATCTCGATCGCCCATTTGAGGAGTCAACCTGATATCTCAAGTTTCTCTAACACTTGCTTAAGAGGAAAGCTGGTTAAGACATGGATGGAATGAGCATAAAAATATGGTCTCAGTTTTCTGGAGCTGATGACCAAGGCATAAGCCAATTTCTCCATCTCCAGGTAACGTAGCTTGGCCTCGAGCAATCTTTTACTCGTGTAGTAAGTGGGATATTGTACCCTATTTTCTTCTCGCATCATCGCTGAACTAATCACATGTTTAGATATGGCTAAATACAGATAGAGCACTTCGTTACCCAGAGATTTAGAGAGTAGAGAAGGTTTACCCAAATAGAGTTTCAGCTACCGAAGGACATTTATGCACTTCTCTGTCCATATGAACCTTTTGGCTCCTCGCAGTGCGTCAAAGAAAGGGACACACTTATCCGTTGCTTGTGAGATAAATCTATTGAGGGTTGTCACTCTCCCAGCTAGACTTTGTACTTCCTTTGGCTGGCGAGGAGATTCTATATCGAGTAGCGCCTAGATTTTTTTAGAGTTAGCTTCAATTCCTCCTTCGTATATCATAAACCTTAAGAATTTTCCAGAGGCCACCCCAAAGGCACACTTTAACAGGTTGAGTTTTATACGATGCTGCCTTAGAATCTCAAACATTTCTTTGAGGTGATAATTAGCTTTCTTGGATTTCACGAGCATGTCGTCCACGTAAACATCCATGCTTATCCTGATTTGGTCCATAAACATTCTATTGACCAATCGCTGGTAGGTCGCACCAGCATCCTTTAGGCCAATAGGCATAATTTTATAACAATAAAGACCTTGATCGATGATGAACGATGTATGCTCCTTGTTCGACCCACATATCGATATTTGATTATAACCTAAATAGGCTTCCATAAAACTCAATAGCTGGTGTTTTGCAGTTGCATCAACGAGCTGGTCGATGCACGGAAGATGGAAGCTATCTTTTGGGCAAGCTTATTTAGATTTGTAAAATCTATGCAGGCTATATACTTATCTGTTGTTTTCTTGAACAAGACTGGATTAAAAAACTAGCTCAGGTAGAAGGATTCCTGTATGAAACCGATTTTCTAGAGCTTTTCGACCTCTTCGTTGAGGCCGACATACTTCTCCAAGTCAAGTACTCTTCTCTTTTGTTAGATGGGTTTGAAATCAGGATCGATGTTAAGCATATGACAAATGACATTTGGGTCGATCCTTAACAAATCTATGTGATTTCAGGCAAAAATATTGAGATTATCTTTGAGGAATTTTTCGAGCTTTCTTCGCAGCTTTTCGCTGAGTTTCTTCCTAACTTTTAGTATTCTGTGTTGGGAACATGCCCTAGAAAGCAGTTTCTTTGTTTGGCATTTTAAACAATATTTATTAGATTTAAGTGTTATCTATTTGCTGTCAATGAATTCCATATTATATCCCAATTATATACATGTGATGTTTATATTTTCTATTATGCAAACGTCTAAAAGTTTCTATGACTAATAATGAGTAATAAAGAATTGATCGTATGAAGTGTTCACATGTGGGAGACTAAATTCTTTATTTTATTATATCTAAATTAAAAGTTCACATTCTGTAAATAAAGATGGAATACTTTATTTTGCCATAGAATGTAGTGTTGTCTATTTCAACAGAATTAATGAAGTCTCCAATTATCGAAGTGTCTGACTTCGGATAGAAACACTAATGCATTATAAGAAAGTTATAAGTGCATTGAACTGGACCAAGTGAAAATAGAATTTGAGGTTAAGTGCTGTAACTCAATATTCTCTCTTTCACTAATCTAGTACTATTGCAAGATTACCTTAATCCTAGTGATTGTCGGACTTACTTTCATAAGTTTTATCTTTTTGACTTAATAAAGGACTAGTTCCGATTATATGGTTCAAACTCTGGTATTTTGGAAGATAAGATTTGTGAATTGACGAGAACGCCCTTCATGATTTGGATACTATGCATATAATGTCACTTTGAGTTTTTTCAAGTACTTGGATAATAAAAACCAGGCGCCAGGTATTCACTTTGTGAATTTGATTGTGTTTGTATGGGCAGTTACAAACACCGTAGTCAATTATTATCCATTAGATGAAAAATGGCAACTCAAAGGTAAATATGTATTAGAGGGGTAATACGGTAATTTCACCTCACCAGTATGGCATTGCATCGGGGGTATATCTGCATGTATAGTATATGCTAAACGGATCAAGTTAATTAAAGTGTTAATTAGCTTCACAGAAAATATATGATATTTAGTCTAAGAGTGCAATATTGAGCCTATAGTGGAGTGCCCCAATATTAATGGATAAGGCCCAATCATAATTAAGAGTTAATTATGATTGTGAGTAGTTGGCCCATTGGAGCTTAGACTATTTGGATCCATAAGGTCCCATGTCTAGCTCACATATAGCCCAATAATTAATTGAATGGTCAGTTGAGCCCAATAAGCCCATTAGGGTTTACATCTCTCTAATACTTAAGAGAAAAGTTCTCCTAAGTCTATGCATAAGTCCCACACGCCTACTACATGCATAGTAACTGTGCATTTCGTGTGACAGAGAGAAAAAAAGAGAGTGAGAGAGAACTGAGTTTCCGCGGGAGAAATCCCGTGTTCGTTCATGGCCGCTGAGGGAGAGATACCCATGGCCGTAGACGTGCAATCTAGGATAAGGAAGAGCGTCTTCCGGATCATCCGCTCATCTTTTGTTAGGAATCAAGAAGGTGCCCACACACCGGATCATTCAACGGGCTCTAAAGAATAGACAGGAAGGCTCAATGGTTATGAAGCGCTTCCAGGTTTTATCTAAACCAAGATCCATGAATTGATTTATGTTAGATCAACGATCCTGTTTATTTTATTTTGTAAAATTTCAAGAAAATTTTAAATTACCTATTCCGCTGCGTTCTTGATTTGTTTACAAAACTGAAGAAATCATTTTCGGTAAAATTGTTTTTCAGAAATATGTTTTCGAAATTACCAGCATTCTGGATAGTTCCTACTCGTCTATTGGGAATTATACTAGCTATTTAATAGGTCCAGTCTTCTTATCCTCATCGATCTTATGAGGGTCCAAGTCCTCATTGATCGGTCTTGAACTCACATACCGCTACTCTTGAGTTTGGACCTTTTCGATCTTCTTTTCCGTAGTCTTGATGGATTGATTGTAGCATTTGCAAGCTTCTTGCTGCTCACCTTGTAGAACTTCTACTCCTTCCAGAGTTGGAAATTTCATAGTAAGATGGTGGATTGAGGTGATGGCCTTCAATTCTCAGAGAGAAGGCCTCCCAAGCACAGTATTAACGGTCGTTGGACAACCCACCACTAAAAAATCGGTCATAACTATTATCTATCAAGGTCGTGCTCCTATTGTGAGAGTGAGCTAAATCACTCTCAGGGGTTGAACGCTATCTCCAGTGAAGTCGTAGAGTTTTGTTATTGTTGGCTTCAAGTGTTGGATACTAAGGCCCATCTCTCTAGGGTATTAAGACACAAAATATCCACCGAGCTCCCATTGTCAATCAAAGTCTGATGGATGAGCATGTTACCGATCTTCACTCTAATGACCAGGGGGTCGTTGTATGATAGTGCACTTTGCGAGTATCTTCTTCCATAGTGGTGATAGGCTCATTTTCTCTACGGAAGCTCTTGGTGGAATAATCTTTGAGGTGAAGGATGTTGGTTAATAGAGTTTCTTGAGCCTTTCAAGCATACTTCTTCTAGCTCAATCTGTAATTTTCTCCGTCGTGTAGTCCTCTAAAAATTGTGTGAATCTCTTCTTGAATCTCATTGTCCCTATTATCACAAGCTGGTAAGGTTGCTCATCTGTCTTCTCTCTGATCGTACTCCCTCTTACGCTGATACCTTCTAAGGTTTCCTTACCAAACTAACTCCTCGATCTCATCTTTCAGATTGTGACAGTCATTTGTATTATGACCGATATCCCAGTGGAATCAGTAGTTCCTCCTCGTTCCTTTGCCTTTCGCCTATAAGAGATATGATCCTCAGTCGCTATCAGCATATTCTCTCTACTATTTGTGTGCTCGATATAATAGGTGAACTTGGGTGTGCCAGGGTACCTCTTCTCATGGGAATGAGGTTTCTTCTAATCTTTTGAAGAGGAGGTATTTTCCTCACCATTGTTCCTTCTCTTATTCTTATTTTCCTTCTTCTTTGTAGAATCGTTCGCGCGTGAAAGTTCCACAATGTCTTGTGAATACAAAATTACATAATAAAATACAATATAATATTGAGATTAAGTGACTATACAATAATAGATAATTATCTCTTCTTTATGAGTTAGTTGCCTTTTATGAAGATTAGACAGATCAACTATTTGTAGACTTCAAAAACAATACAACAGGAATGAAAATCGGCTGAATAGAAATTTTCAATACTATCATTCAATATTAAAATTCTTAATGAATAGTCGTAATTCACTCTCGAGATAAATTAACTAAAGGATGTGATGAACATTGACGAATGTTGAACGTATTTTAACAACAATATGACTGCAACTATTGAAGCAAAAGATATTAAATATAATGTAACACTAATTATGACGGAGACCAATTGCATAGCAAAGACGACGTTGGGCTGGAACTCATTAAAGGGGTTCATGATCGATCCACCTTTTATACATGGCAAAACATTCTTTAGGCTTGTACTGAGGAGCTGTGTGCCCTGCTCCCTGCATACGTGTAATAACTAAAACATTAGAACTATCTAAGAAAATAATAATAAATATTAGCTCGAATCAAACTAATCATCAAGACAATTAGAGAGAGTTTTTCTTGCCTTGACAGTCGCAAATGTCATCCCATTGGAGTAAGTTCTAGTGTATCTATAATCAAAAGCAATATTAGCTAATTAGTAAATATTACATGTCATCGAAAATAACTAATTAATACTAAAGCAAGTCATAAGGGTGTGTATTAATTGTAAGCACTTTACCCCGCAATTTGGCCTTGCAAAATCCATGATCTCCAGTCATCAATGATGGAGAAATTTAAAGACGTTATCCATGCTTGAGTCGCTAAGAATGACACTCTCATGTCATGATCTCCACTGATTGATTAAAAAAAGGGTACAAATGTACAATGATATGAGAGTTTAGCCAGTACTTATTATATTATTACATAGCCATATATTTGAAAAATACATGTATCAAAGTATATTCACTAAAAATAGGAAAAAATAAATATTCACCTGTATATTAAAGATCGGTACCCTTTCGAACTAAGGTTTAAGTGAAATTGAATACTGCTACGAACATCATGTTCATAAGGTATGTTAAACTTGCACCGCTTCCATTTCCCTATGGTTCCCTGAACAACAAAATTTTTTCTTGTCACGCTAATTTTGCTCATCTGGGCATCTATGTACTAATGTTTATGTTGCCATGTTTCATCTAATTTTTCAGCCAAATTTGGTACATACTTTTAAATTTCATCGAGTCTAAGAGTTCATTTGGTTAAACTTTTTGTTTTTATTTTTTAAAATAAAATGAAAGATGAAAATCCTACGTTTGTTATTTAAAAAAATAAAAAGAAGAAAGCAAAAACTTATCCAAACAAGCCATTAATCTATTGCTATTTGGCCCCTTCCATGCGCCTTAATGGCATTGGCAATTGAGTTTAATTAATTTGTAAGGTTTTGTCCCCTCCTATTTCAGGTATGAGAAATGAAATTATGTTGTTTAATTTTGCAACTTACCAAAGAGGCCCAGCTATAGTTCTGTGAAAAAATATAAATATAATATTGTAAAAAAAAAAAAAAAGAGATAGGGGTATATATGACGTGTCTTTTGTCATTATGGTTAACAACCAAAACCATTGTGAGTGGAACTAATGAGGAAAAAAAACATAACTGTTCATCGAAAGCACATGCACTCTTATAATATATAGTAAACCAGTACATATATGGAAAAGATCCATATAAATCCCCAAAAAAAAGTTTAAAAAAGAAGTATTGAATATATACCTCTCGCACACCAAGAGCTTTTCGGACAGAAGCATCATTGGCCCAATAGCGAGAATATACGTGCTCAATTTCCTGTATACGCACGCATAAAATTACATTATAATGTTATGTGGACAAAAGAATAAATTATTTAATTACCAAAAAGTAAAAAGAGGAGAGAATTGATCTTTTTTTTATGTGTTGAAAAATCGTTGTGTCCTCTTTTTAATCTCGTGATATATGTTTCTTTCTTAGTTTTGTCTTACTTGACAATTAGCTGATTCAGCATAGAGGGACGCTTCAGACTCCTCAGAGACAGAGAGTGATCTTCTTCCGTCTGTTATTTCATCCGAGTCCAGGGCCTCAATGTTGCAAAATGGTGATAGAATATTTAAAAAGTGAATTCCTGAAACGGACTGTATATAAGGAAGTTAATTAGATGTTACATTACTTAATAAAATTTGGCAATTATTGGTTTAGTTATGTTTTAAAAAGTTATATCATATATATATATACTTCCTACACATTTTTGAACCATCAGAATTTCAACTTATTTCTTAAAACACGCAAAGTGAAACCACTTGTCCATTTGCTGTGTCCCACAACTTTCAAATGGCCACTTCACTAAAAATGTCACGTCACACTTAATTGAAAGTTAGCCTAAACGTTTTATTATAACACGTGAAGGATTTACGTTAAGAATTAGAAATCTTACACAAATGATACGGCGTTTTTTACAATCATATATTATTAGATGGTGTGAAACAGGTGGTCTTACTTTGAGATAAAATATAAATGTCACATCATTGTTGTTCTTTTTCTGTGTAATTTTTAGTGTCCCTTGCATTATTCATTGCGTTAGACATAATTGAACATAATTGACGCATTTCCAGTTTCTATTATAGTGGGTCACAAAAGAGATCCGTCAAACAACACATCCCTCCTCTAATAGAGACCCTCTATTAAAGTAAGTCCTAATGAGGATCCGTCAAGTGCGTCAAGCTAGCGTTGAGAGTAGTTTTTCTTTATGTTTATGAATGAAAAAGAAAAAGGAAAAGAACATATGTTGAATCTTACATCACAGAGTTTATCCTCATTTTTGCCGAATAAATTCGTTATTTTCCTCATCTTGGCTAAGCAAAGGGTAAAACCCATTTTTCCTCAATCAAACTTAACTAATTCTCTTATTAGAATCTTAAATAGAATTAATTGGAATCCTTATCTGAACAAATGGGTCTCTGAATTTTTAGACTGATATTATTATTATTATTATTAAAAGGAACTACTGGAACATGTAAAGAGGGATATATAATAACATGAAAAAATTGAGGCAAATTAATGAGAATTCAAGGACAATATTTTCATAAAGATGAAGGGTTTCAAAAGATTTACTCAATGGAGATTGAAAGACGAAGAGTAACATTGAACACAAAGATGCAAGGAAGAAAAAGTTGCTCAAAAAGGAAAAAAAAAACGAAAAAAAAAAAGGCCGCAAAGGGCACTTAAAAGCAAGAGGCATTTCGGCATTGGATTTATGAAAGAAAAAGAAAGAAGAAGAAAAAACTGCAAAGGGAAAGGTAAGACGCATTTGGGAATTGTATTTAAGAAGGACAAAAAAAAAAAAAAAAAAAAAAAAAAAAAACAAAAAAAAAAAAAAAATGTGCTAAGAGGAGCTCTGTCAGGATTTGTGAGTTGGCACTTTTAATGAGTGGCAATTTTTAATTGGTGGGAGAAGTGGTTTTTGTCATATTGTTACCATAAAGAGCCCCCAATAAATATGAAATTAAACAGCTTAGAGAAGAAATAGAGAGAAAGAGAGTTCACAATATGTTAGCTTCTATAAAAAATACCTTTTCAAAAGCTTGCATATCTTTTAAACAGTCCGCATTGCTGGGATCTACCTTCTTATACTGTCCTTCACAATTTTTCTCCAAGGACTAAAGAAAATGAAAATGATCATCACTACAATAACTATATTTTCGTGTTTTTTTTTTTTCGAAGAAAACTTATGCAACTTTCAATGACTTCAGTGAAGAAACCAAATTACCTTATAAAGTTCATCAGAAATAAGTGCCATCCCATGAGCAAATGGAATTTCGTAATTATCATCTGATGGATCTGTTACTGGATTTCCGAGAATATATCCCTGAATCAATGTTTACCCCTTAATTTATCACTTAGCAAAACAAGAAAAGTTCAACTGATGTCTAATTTGCATGTCACGTTATTATATATACAAAGAGTTTTAAATATTGTTTCATATGAAACAATAACCAATTCCGCAATGCTTACGTACCTTTTTTTTTTTTGGTTATCATTCATTCCTCTAAATTTAACATAAAAAGAAAAAAGATGAACTAGGAGAACCGTAATTGATTACGAACCTGAAGATTTATATATGGTATGACGCCGCCTTCATTTTCTGCACGCCATATAAAAGTAAAAGGACTAGGAAATGAATCAAGAATGTGTGTAATGTGTGGGTACATGTTGCTTGTCTTTTTGCTAGTAATAAATTTTGTTCTATAACATTCAGTATCATACTATCATAATCCAAATGATTTTTTTTTTTTTTTTGCTTTTCATATTTTGGTACACATATTATTTATTCCTTATTATCATGCATACCGTTCGAGATTTGCTGCGCAAGAACAGGGATAGGAATCCCAGAGTAAGAACTCCCAGCGAGATAGACTGGATGTGATATGAAACTCGGATGATCAGCCAACCACTATATACATAACATTAACATTCCAATATTAATTTCGACTATTTTAAAAATAAGAGACCGAAAAAAAAAAAAAAATCCTATAAGAGTCTTATAAAAAAACAAATGTTGTATTTTAGAAAACTGGAAAAAAAAAATAAGTGGGAGATCTTAGGCTATGTATTCCTTTCCCACCTTTCTCAAGAACTGAAGCATATGTTGAACTTGTTTTAAGACTCCGGTCTGTGATGTCAATGGAGTTCTCCCATAAGAAAATCCAGCACCAACGGGCGAATCTATGAATATTATACTAGACACCTTTTTTTTTTTTTTTTTCATAATATGCATGATTAGTGCAAATTTGGTTATTGTGTAATTAAAGAAAAAAAAAATATATTCATATATACCGTATATGTAATTATTTAAATACACATACACACTTGGTAAGAATTATGGAATATAATCACCTTAGTCCAAGAGTACGGATTTAAGACCAAAGTCGGCAGGCTTGATCCTTTGTCGTGCTCAACCTTACTAAATCTCAGAGCACCTAGATATATAGAGATCAATAAATATTAATATTGCTTTGGTAAGTGCGAATTTTATGGAATTATTGGAAAAATAAGAAAAGAAGAATTACGTGCTCTTTAATCTATATAGCTTTTGTGTTTACGGTTTAGTACTTGAATTAATAATTAGAATGTGAATTCTATTTTATAATTATTTAGAACTCACGAATAAGGCATATACTTCATTCATAGTAGTATCATCCCGATGATAATAAATAAAAATTTTCTTCACTGATGTGTTATTGAATAAACAGTAACAATATGTGCCATTCACGTGGGGATGGGGTCTTTAATTTGCCAAATCTTTTAGTTTAAGTACCAAATGCAAAATATGAGTATGATTTTAGAAAAAAACTTTGAAATAAATAAACAAATAAAACTAAATACTGAGGACTTTGTTTGGACTCACTTCTAGTTTTTTATTTGAATAAATTGAAAACAGAAGTAAAAATTTTGGTTTTATTTTAAAATTTTAAAAACAGAAAACATGTTTGGCAAATTTCATTTTACTTATTTTCAAAAATAGAAAAGTAAAAATAATGATAGGAAAAGTTATATAGACTTATATTTGTGTTTACATATATGTGTATGTGCAATTGTGTACGAATGTATGCATGTTTTCTTGTTTTTGGAGTTTCTTTAAAAAAAAAAAATGAAGGGATTAGAAATTTTTGTTATCATTTTTTTTTGAAAATTTTGGTAACAATTTTTAAAAATAGAAAACAAAAACAAAGTTGCCAAGAAAACTTCCAATTTTTTTTTATTTTTCTATTTAAAGAAAAAAAAAAACAAAGAATAGAAAACAAAAATGAATATCCAAGCAGGCTGTATATTTTTTTGGTTTTTATTTTAAAACTGAAAAGAATATGAAGATTACGTCAAACAACATCGTAACCACATCTACATCTTTCAGTTTCTTGTTAAAAATAAAAAATGAAAAATATAAATATTGCAAGGCAAACCCTTGACAAAAGACAATCCTACTAAGATTTCCCTTCACCTATTTCATACGCAAAACCGGACCAGCCGGAGCAACCAGGTCCACCGCATAGCCAAAGTACAAGAGGGTCCTTCTCTGGATATCTTTCTGATTTCGCAAAGTAGTAGAAAAGTTGAATATCTTCATATTCTCCCACTCCCACGTACCTGATAAATATTGTACATTAATCCCAACATACTTAACATATATATTTAGAATATAGTAAACCAATATATATATATATATCAGTCCGTCAAAATATAAAAATAAAAAAAACGGCCGGACATATAATTTAGAGTAGTCTTAATTCGAGTCTTCAACTTAATAAAAGAACTAGTCATAATTCCGCGCTACGCGGGTTGATGTAATATGAATTTATGTGTTAATTACTAAAATATTTTTTAGTCTTAATGTTATTGATTCTATTTGGAAAAAATATATATTGTTGTTAGAAAAATTCTTGCACAAAATTAAAATTCAAAGATTAGAGAAGGAAGTGATTATTTTGATAACAATTATTAATTATATATGGTATATACCAAATCATTATAATCTCTGATCGTTGCTTTGAGATTATAGTATATTCTTCATTGTATTACGTTTAGGGTTCTTCAATGTATATGACATATTTTCCTACATAAAAAATAGACACAATATCAAAGTTTTAATACATGTCAAAAGCAAATTCTGAGCAACATATAAAACTGCTAAAGGAAATCAAAATCAAAATAAAAAAAATCTTAAAAATATATCTATTTTAAAAATAGAAATGATCACTATATGCATGAAGGTTCATATATATATGGTAGTAACTGACTTTAATGACAATACATTAGAATTAGAAGTATTATTTATTCTTTTACTGTTGAAAGATACATGTAATCTAACTTCTAGATTTAGTTCAATGAATTATAGAGAATATATTATCCCTACTTTCTAAACTAATGTATTGAGATAAAGATAATTAATTGGAAATTAGGAAAAAAAATAAAACTAAACTTAAACATAACAAAAGGTTCAATGTTTTTTTTTTTTTTTAAAAAAACTTAACGTAACAATCATTATTATAAATTACTATATCTATATATATATATGTAGGTTCAATGTATTATATTTAAAAAAAATAAACGTAATATAGTTTGTTTTTGAAAAAATTAAACGTAAAGGAATTTTAATTATTAAAGGAATTTTAATAAAAGAACTAGTCATAATTCCGCGCTACGCGGGTTGATGTAATATGAATTTATGTGTTAATTACTAAAATATTTTTTAGTCTTAATGTTA
>JXTC01000001.1:52967-83980 GCA_002914845.1 Trema orientale
TAAGCAAATGATACGATACGTTTCTTATTCATTACCATACGAGAATTGGAATAATATGTGGTATTTTCTAACTAATGAGAGCAGCATGTAATTTAGGTGTAAAATGCAGTAATTGGTATAGCATCATTGCGTATCTCACTGCGGAGCGTTCTAATTGCATTAAAAAAAAAAAAAAAAAGCTAATAATATCTCAATTTTGGGGACAGAGTTAGTAACATAACAATTAACAAATAAGCTTTCTGTAGAGGGGAAATTTCGATTGAAATCCAATCTCTAAAGGAGATAAATAATTGAGTTAGTGGAAATGAGATAAGTAATACATTTAGGTAGTGTTTGGCTCGTGGAATAGAATTAGAATGATAATGAGAATTGTAATGGAATGGAATTGGAAAAAGAATATGAATAATAATCCATTGTTTGATTGAAACTTGAAATAGTCTTGGAATAGAATGGAAAAAATATTCTGTTGATAAAAATGCCCTTACTTTTAGATATTTTGAAATGGTAGAATAGAAAAAACTGGATATTAAAATTTTTATAAAATGATGGAATTCTAATTCCATTAGTGGTAGAGTGGAATAATGATTCCATCATTTAATGTAATTGTGATTCCAATGGAATCACAATTCTTTTGCTAAAAACACAACCAAATAAAGGAATGTACTTTCTTTTGGAATCACCTTTCCATTCCAAGATTGATTCCTTTGAACCAAACATGACCTTAAAGAAATTGTCGGTTGAATCGATCTTAGCCGAAAATAAATTAAAGTTAGATGTAAATAAACGTAAACGAGTTATAGTTTAATCAATCATATGAAAACTTGAAGAAGCTGAGCGATCAGTAGAATAAATTTTGTTAGATGTTAGTTAGTTAGAGGAGATTAGATAATAATTAGATAAGAATAGTCAGATTGCTGAAAAATAGAGAATAGTAAAGGTTAATAAGTTAGCAGGTGCTTCTAAAGAAATGAATTTCAGACTTATTCCTTAGACTGACAATTGAGAAATTTACGCTTAGTACTCGTTTTTAAAACTTATTTTCATAAATACCCAATTTTAATTTTTATTTCAAAAATGCCCATTTTTATGGTCCATATTTCATATGCAAAATATGAGTGGTCTACATTTACAATGTAAATTTCATCCATGAGGTACACATTTCATGTGTAAAATATAAACGGTATACATTTACAGTATAAATATTTACCACGATTTATATTTTTCATTATAAATTTGATCTATGATATACATTTTAAAATATGTGCTAATTTTTTGTGTAATTTTTATCCATGAAATATAGAATACGTATACATTTCATGTGTAAAATAGTGGTGGTCTACATTTCTCTAAAAATGGATATAAAAATGGGTATTTATAAAAATATGATTTTGAAAATGAGTATTTATGAACTTTTCGGGTCTCTTGGGCCTCCCATTTGGGTAGTCCATCAATTTGGGACTATGCCATGCAGAAAACGGACATGAGTATGACTAACTTGGACCAAAATGACTTTTTGTGCATTTCACACTTTGTTCAGTTTACACTTTGTGTTTTGGTTATTATCAACATTTACATCTTGTATTTTCACACTTTGTTCATTTTGTACCTTGTGTTTTGGTTATTATCAACATTGACCCTTAGATTTAATATTTTTATCAAATTTATACCCTAACGCTAATTTAGAGGAGTTAATTTACTAAGATAATTTAATAAACTTATTCTTGGATCAATTTTTATATGGTTTATTTTCAATTTTTTAAACGGCATCTTGGTAAATCAACAGCTCTAAATTGATATCAGGATATAAATTTATTACAGATTTCAAATCTAAAGATCAATATTGATAATAACCAAAATATAAAATACAATTTGAACAAAGTGCCAAAATATAATGTATAAAAGTGATATTATCCTTTTATTTAAAAATGACATTTTTAGGAGTGTCAAAAACGTCTTGACCCAGCTTCTTGACCATAAAAAAGTCCTAAATAATGATTTTTTTATGGTCAAATAAGTCCTTAACACTTCTAAAAATATTATTTTTAGAAAAATACACAAAAATTCGTTTTTGCCCAAGTTAGTCCTATTCACGTCGCTTTCTCCTAGGGGTATTGAGAAATATGACCAAATTTGGGGCCTAAGGTAGTAGTAATTTGGGCCAAAATGATTTTTTATAACTATTTTTTCCAATATATTTTGGGGATAGTCATAAAATTGATGATGGAAAGTTATAACGTTCATGACTATAATCACAATCATAATTTTTGTGACCATAATAACGTACCCGTGCATGTGCCCATTATCATCTCATTTTCACGATTGTCTGTTATCAATGAGCTTAATCATATTCGTTTTTTATATTATGCGATTTTTGTGCCTAATTGTGTCTGTTTTTTGATATCGTGTTATTTTTTTTGTCTAATCACACCACATTGCCGATAATACGCTATTTTCATGCCTTATTGTCCTCTTTTCCGTACTTGTATATTTTTGAGCTATAATTGTATATTGATCTTGATTTTTTTTTTTAAATTTAAAATTTAGTTATTTTAATATTATAAGTCTATATTTATTTTTAATTGAATGTGAAATGTTAGTCTTTAATTGTTAGGTCTGAAAAATTAATTCTGAACTTGAAATAAACTTTTATAAACCATCCTAAATTGAAATAATTCTTATATAATTAAAGTCAAACTGAGTCTAAAATGAATTAATTTAAGATTAAAATCTAATTGAAATATTACAGCTATTAGTGAGAATTTTAATTTTAATTTTCTTAATTTTAAAAGTTTTTAAATCAAAATTATACTAAAAATATCTTATATAATTTTAATTTAAGCATATATTTATGCAATGCGTCGTCCATGATTATGCGGACATGTTATGTACTTATTGATCATGCTGCACCGTTGCACCTTATCGTATCTTGCTCATGCTAAATCTCTTTTGACATCAACAATTATAAAAAATTATGATTAAATTGTCGTTCATAACTTTCATGAAAATTCTATTAAAAAAAAATCATTCCAAAAAACAGTCCTAAAATTCTTATTTGGGGGGGGGGGGGAACTCCTATATTTGTGCATTTCCCTGGAGTCATATAGGTGACAGCCCAATAGGAGTTAAATACAAAAGATAATGGAATCACTCTCTTTTCTATTTTCTTGTTTCACTATTTTTTATGTGAACTCTAATAAAATTTTTCGCATTTTAGCTATATAACTAGACTAGTCATTGTGAAATCCAGATTCCGAGTGATCAAAAAATCACAATAGTACTGACTAGTGGAGCTGAATTAGTAACATAATAAGTATAGATCATTTGCTCCATTTGAGTTTTCTTTTCTTCAAACTGAAGAAAACACTGACTCAGTAAGAATGAGAATCAAAAGTAGTACTCTTTTTTTTCTTTTTTTTTTTTTTTTGGGTGAAAAATCGAACAATACAAACTATAGATATAGTTCATAATAATAGCCCGGTAGCCCAGACTTAAGGGTGGAACTGGACTCCTTTATCTAATCCCATATTTGGGCCCAAGGGAGAATTGGATAAATGAATCCGCCCCATTTTTTAGTCTCCTTCCCATGGGATGGGTTAATTTAGTCCCAGGCCCACTTCATTTTTTTTTTTCTTTTTTGTTTTTCTTTCTTTCTCTAATAAATTTTTTTAATTAATATAAATATATATTAATATTAACTAAATTACAATTTTTGATTTTTTCAAATAAAAAATATATTTTATTTTTATATACCTATTTTTTATAAATAAATTAAAATCATATTATTTTATATAATCATCATTTAAATTTATCTTTTCTATTTTTGAAAATATTTATTTACTTATTTATAAATATAAGATAATTAGAATACATTAAGAAAAGTTGTTATATTTACTTTGTTCTAGTCCTGTGTTGTACCGAACACAGTATAATACTAAATAGTACTATCCAATCTAATTCAATTCAATCACATTTAATAGTTCAATCCAATTCTGCGTGCCAAACGAGCCGTAAAAAGACAAAGAGGTATCCAAAATTAACACCTTCTTCTTCCAGTGTTTGGACCCAAAAAAAAAAAAAAACATGTAAATTGAAATTATAGTTAGCTTGGCAGTTTGAGTTGGAAATAATTACAAAGATTCATAATCGATCCACCTTTCAAACATAGCCAAACATTCTTTAGGCTTGTACTCAGGAGCCGTGTGTCCTCCTGCCTGCACGTTTATTTAAATATCCGAGCCCAGATCAAAAGGGGAAAAAAATAACAAATGAAAAATACTGAAACTCCAATATGACTAAGATTATTGCAGAAAATCAAAAAACCAAAAAAAAAAGAAAAAAAGAAAAAAAAGAAAAAGTTCTTTCTTGCCTTGACAGTTGCAAATGTCATCCGATTGGAGTAACTCTTGGTGTATCTGTCAATGGCGGCAGTTAGATATATGCATGTTATGTGTAGGTGGAGAATTAATGTAGAATACATGTTCAAATATTGAATCAAATACAAGAAAATAATACTGACCCTGCAACTTGACCTTGAACGATCCATGGCCTCCAATTCTCTACAATAGAGTAATTTAAAGACCTTATCCATGCTTGAGTTGCTAAGAATGGCACTTTCAAGTCATGATCTCCACTAATTAGGAGAAGAAAAAAAAAAAACCGACATTTTTGGAGAATATTAATCATAAGAATTGGGCCATAATTTAATCCAAAACACATTAAAATTACTGCAAGGTTAATTTTAAGAGGATCCTTTGGATCTGAGGTTTACAAGATACTGATAACTGCTGCTAATATCGCGTGTATAAGGTAAGCCGAAATTACATCGAATCCATTCCCCTATACTTTCCTGCACAACATATGTATAATGTATGTTATATATGCGTGTTGTCACGCTATACATAGTTTTCTTTCCTGTTTGTTCAACGGTTCTAATCAATTATATGTAAGTCTCATATCATTTTAGGTAAGAGTTACCTTTCGTGTATGAAATGCTTTGCGAACATGAGGATCATTGGCCCAATAACGAGAAAGTAAATGATCAAATTCCTTCATATGCGGACAATGAGAGGAAATTAGATTTTGTAATGCCATCAATCTTCTATGTGCCCTTTTAACCCTTAATTGAAAGGAGAAAAAAAAAAAAAAAGAAAGTGATTAATTTGCTTGAGATGTATGAATTTTACTCGACACCCTAATGTCGGAAGTGGTGATTAGGTTTGATTGAGCGATCTACTTTCACGAAGTATATCATGATCATGTGGCTTTGGGGAAGCAAAAGGGCAGAGTGGTTCCAAAGTGTTATCTGGTTGAATTCCTGAAATGGGCTGTGGATGGAAATTAATGAGTCTAGAATTGAAGCACACATGTATGGAAGCAAAAACACATGACTATTAAGGACTCAAAATCTTGTTATAGTTGCCTGCCTCTCTAAAAACTTGAAACTCTTTCAAACACTTGGTATTGCCAGGATCGATTTCGTCGTAATACTTCCCTCCGCAGTTTCTCTCCAATGACTGAATAAAATTTGGACTTGTTAGACTTAACATGATCCATCTACTGGCCGTTTATTGTTTTGGTGGTTGATTGCAGAAGAAAACAGATCCCCACCTGACCTCATACGTTTCATCAGAAATAAGCGCCAAGACACGAGCAAACGTAACTATGTAGTTGTAATCCGATGGATCTGTGATTGGGTTCCCTATTATGTATCCCTGAAACCATTTGAACACCTTTCTACTTACGGTGAAAGCATTTTATAAGAGAGTATCACTTATTATACCTGAAAGGTAAATGTTTTATTAGTTAATTATGTCATAAACGGAAACCTGAAGATTTACAGGTGGTATGATGATACTGCAGGCGTCCTCGTTGTCTGCAAGGCCACGTATACTAAAGCTTGAACACTAACACTCATCATATTTTTCTCCTTTCCTTTTACGTATAAATTTGTTCTTTAATTTGCATACCATTGGAGATTTGTTGGAAAAGGGGGAGGAACAATAAGGCCAGAGTGCGAATCCCGGGCAATGTGGACTGGATTTGAGTTGAACTCAGGATGATCAATCAACCATTACAACACGCATTGAGTTGTAACAAGGGTAAAAGGGAAAGAATAAGGCACTTTTAATACATCAAAAAGAAGAAGAAAAATAAGAAAATGTTTCATTAGTCCATAAGGCAATTCTAACAAAGCCTTGCAATTGCATTGCCATCAAGAACTTAGACTCAAATTCTTTATCAAATAACTTGAGACGAATGTCATGAAACCAGAATATCAAAGCTACACGAATAATTGCGTGTTAGGAATTGACTCTGATTTATGAGTTAGTTAAATTAGTTGAGTTAGTTGGATTAATTGGTACTGCAGCTCAATTTGTTAAAAAAATCTATGCATGAGATATTAAAGATATGCGCGCAACTCCAGACAATTGGAGCACCACCATGAGAGATATCTTTTCAGTTCCTTTACCACCCGAGTGGAGTTGTAATAGATAGTGTATTATTTTATTGGTTTTCAGAAATTTTTAAGTTCCTACTTAATCTCCCATCTCTTGTACAAATGTTCTATACGATTTTCTTTCCAGATCCATGTTGATATCGTAATGTAAAATATATATCTATATATGAATTGATCTATTAAATTCATTTACTTTATATTTACTCAAAAAAAAAAAAAAAAAAAAGAAGAAGTAAGCCGTTAGAAAATTTTACAGTTTTCTCTCTCTAGAAGGCTGTTGTATTACTCAAAGCAAAAGAAAAAATTTAAAGGAAGAAGACGAACGTTAAAAACAATGTAGTTCATTTAAATGACGTGACATTCTCTTAGAAAGTGGATAGAGAATAGGACAGGATTCCTAAACAGAGGATCCAAGTCCGGTTTTTGTCCAATCTTATCCTCATCTATAACCATATTCATGGGAAATCTTAGTGACTCACTCTAGAAACGAGAGAGTGACCAAAATCACCACGCATGGCCAAAGCTCTCTGCCACGTCCATTGGCTTCTTCTTGTTCTTCTCTTAGTTTCGTGCCCGGTTCGGCTTGCGCTCTCTGCCTCAGCAGTTAAATATCTTCCTGGGTTCGAAGGAGCTCTCCCTTTTCAACTCGAAACTGGGTTTATTCTAAAAAACGTTCACCATTTTCTGAGTTTGTATATTCTCATATTTTTCTTTGGTTTTAGAGGTTGCCCATTTGAGTTAATCCAAAACTAAGTATATATAAACTCCTAATATATAAGGTATGTAGGTGTGGGTAACTCAGATTGTCCAGCTTTTCTACTACTATGTCAAATCCGAGAGGAGCCCAGAGAAAGATCCTCTGTTGCTTTGGCTAACTGGTGACCCTGGTTGCTCTGCCTGTAGAGACTTGTCTATGAAATAGGTAACTCACGGCTTGCTTGGTATACATTTATATTTTTTGGATTATGTTTCTAAAAGTGATATGGCTTATGAAGTTTATGTCTGTTGGACTTTGTTTAAGTCCTATTGGGCGCACATTGGTTGTGCACGGCCCAATGTGAGTGGATTACGTATCAGATAAGATATTTGAGTGAAATATCTTATAGGTCTCTATTAATTAGGAATTTTTTCCTAATCTTTAGGGATATGAGAATATCCTTATTTGAATAGAAAAAATACATACGCTCTCTTATTAATTCATTAATCTGAGAGCCTGAAAAATAACATATAGTGAAAAATACGCTCTCTCCTCTCTCTCTCTCTACCTAAAAAATTCAAGTGAGTGCTCTTGAGTGATGGAATCTATAGTGGTTGTTCTTGTAACACCACTAACTGCGAGTTTTACAAAGAGAAGTCTTTCCACAACGGACATGAGGTACCAAAGTGATTCCTATACCGGCGGTAGGTTTGAGGATTCATCCGGCACCACCGCCACCCACACTTCCGACAATGTCAAACAACATTTTAGGACATTTATACCTTTCGTTTCAATTTCAAAAGAAACCCACAAAAGAATATAAATGTTGTCAATAATTTCTAAAGATATAAGTAAGATTTCGGCTCTCATACTTGATTTGTTTGAAGACAAATGAATCGATTTGAAGTGAAGGTTCATTGACGAAGCAAATTCGGTTTGATGTGATCCGAACTTACTCTGTAGGTCCACTGAAATATAAGGTAGAGCAATACAATGGAAGTGTACCTACATTGGTCTTAAATCAATTCTCTTGGACAAAGGTGATGAGTACAGATCATAGATATTGTGTGTACATATATATATATGGATTTGGTTTAAATGGTTACAACAATATTTACCCATGGATGGTTACAATGGTTTAAGCCATTAGATCTAATATCCTACGGTAGTGATTAGTTTGGTGGTTGGCCAAAAANGAAATCATGAGCTTCTTTCATTTAATATAATTTTGACACGTATATTCTCTTAATTGAGTCTAGATTATACAAGGTGTAAAAATTATATTATCTCTTCAATAAATGTCTATTTTTTTTTTCTTTTTTTTTTTTTTTGATACAAGGTCAGAATAGGTTTGAAGATTGCAACTATTATGTATTACACGTAATTGGATTCTTAATTGTAGTACTTCTCATTTAGTAGAATATAGTTATTATTTTCACTCATAAAAAGAATAACAATACATATTCCAATTATTATACTAAATTTTTTGTACCAACACATGTGGCAAGTGAGTTGTCGCATCCAATTAGTGTATTATAGATTAAACATTATCATCGATTAAGTGGTGATAAATAACATGCCATTTTTTTTTTTAGAAAAGTACATTAAAAGAAGGAAAACAAAAAGAACAACACCAACAATACAGAGAAAAAATTCAACCAATAAAAAAAGAAAAAGAAGAAACGATGCATATAAAAAAGAATAGCTGCTAAGCTAAAATTACTTATAAAGATTCGTGATCGATCCACCTTCTAAGCATAGCAAAACATTCTTTAGGCTTGTATTGAGGAGCTGTGTGTCCTGCTCCCTGTATATTAATAATCACCAAAATGACCAAATAAATAAATTAAAGTATCATTATGCTTTGTATTATTTGTAATAATGAGTTATTTTGTTGGTCCTAATGAGGTCTCGTTTTAGGTCGTAAACTTTAAATCTTTATGCCGTTAAAGTTTAAAATATTTATTTTTTGTTAAATATTTAACAACAAAGAACTAAAAATAACATATTTTTCGAAGTTTAGGGATTAATACCAAATTTAATTTTTGAATAAAGTAATGCCATTAAGTTAAAGGAAAAAGGTCGGTCTAAGTATCCAATGAAAACACAGAAAACAATTTTAGATGTAGAAATATAAAAAATGTGAAGTTTAGAGACCAAAATATTAATGCTTTCATAATTTTTCGGACCAAGAGTAATTAATCCTATATAAAATTGGACCAAGATCAACGGTTCCATTTTGGCTGTCCCATTACCTGTCCCCCACATCTGCTATGTTTAAAACCATAATGTTAACGGTGCGCTGAAGGCTAACGGACGTATATAGCTTTCTTTTGACCCAAAACAGAGCAGAATTTAGATCTCGTCCCAAATTCTAAGTATTGAAGGGGATCATCTTTTTTTTTTCGATTAATGAAAATTGGACTCATTTGTTCCTATAATAATCCATCTGAATTTAATGATTAGATCTTATGATTTAGGCAGTCCACAAATTTTCATAAAGTTCTCCCCTCTCTTCCTCTACTTTTCAAATTTCAACCGAA
Organism: Trema orientale; assembly: GCA_002914845.1. Classification (NCBI taxonomy): domain Eukaryota; kingdom Viridiplantae; phylum Streptophyta; class Magnoliopsida; order Rosales; family Cannabaceae; genus Trema; species Trema orientale. The sequence continues at coordinate 62,665 of JXTC01000001.1, forward strand.
GTTTTTCATTTTTTTATTTTATTTTATTTTATTTTTTTTTTAAAAAACCATTTTATTCTCATATAAACTTTATTATAGGACCGTGTATAGGCATAACCCATAAATCGATCACTTTTCATCATAAATTTCTTTGACCTTTTTAATCAAAAGTGAAATCTATTCTTTTTCAAAAAAAAAAAAAAGAAAACTATTTTCTCATATTAGAAAAGAGAAACAAATATTGACCGATTTTTCAGATCTTGGACAGATTAGCTTGCCCTCCTAAGATGTGTTTGCTTGGCTGAATTATAAAGATGGGAATGGGAGGATATTATTGATTTCTCTTGCTCGACTGAACAACACAGGCGGAAATATGAAGAAGAAGAAGAAGAAACAAATGCTGAAGGGGCCGTTAAGTTTTGGAGTCAAGTTAGAAGACGTGGCTCAATTTCACTGGGGGACACGTAACGGGACAGCTGATCAAGGTACTATAAAATCAAAAGAATGACAATAATTAAAGGTTGCCAATCCAGTAGATATATATATATTTTTTATAGGGTGCGTCTACAGTAGGGGTGCCCCTATGTAGGGCCCTGTCTATTCACCGTTGGATGGGAATCTGTATATAAATAGATTCTCCACAGATTCCCGTTATTCCCCACAGATTCCCATCCAACGATAATTAAGGCATGACCCTACGTAGGGACGCCCCTACCGTAGCCATCCCCTTTTTTATATGTGTAAGTATTTTATTTTTAGCAGTTAGATTATTATTTAATGGTGATCTAACAACTATAATGAGGTGCATAAAAAGACGTGAATCATTAATACTATTTCTCTCTCTTATTTTTTATTATAAAAAATGTGCATGATAAATTTTCATTGGCCAAATTGATACCTATGCATAAATTAAAAAAAAAAAAACCTACTGGATTGGTGCCCATAATTAAAAAGGTTAATCACGTAAAAATACCCTATTTTTAACTTTTTTACAAAAAATATCCTATTTTTTGAACTTCTGCAAATTAATAACCTCATTTTTGGAATTCTGTAAATTAATACCCTCAAATTTACGATTTTTACAAATTAATAGCTTCATTTTTTAATTCTGCAAATTAATACCCTGACATTTACGATTTCTGTACATTAACACCCTCAACTTTTGTTTTCTTTATATATTTATACTATGAGTAAATTAAAAGATGCAAACATCTCTCATTAACTGATTAAAAATGTTTAAATATTAGTATATTATCAGAAATTATTTTATAATTACTTTTTTTGGTTAATTGCTGAATTAACACAATTTTTTTCCCTCTCATGTTGGTTTTTTGTCTTTTTTTTTTTTTTTTTTTTTTTACAATTAACTACTTTTATATCTCGTTCTAATTTTTTACTTTATTTTTAAATGAAAAGTGAAATAAGTTAACTACAAATATTTTTTAGAAATTATATTATTGTTTAATAAGTTTTAATTAAGTTAATAATGGCTACTACCATCTTTTTATTATTAAAGTCAACTAACTAGGCATTAAGGTTATAAATTTACAGGAATTCAAAATATTAGGGTATTAATTTGCAAGAATTTCAAATGTTATTGTATTAATTTGCAGAATTCAAAAGTGAGGGTATTATTTTGCAAAAATTTAAAAGTTATGATATTATTTTTCGAGAATTTAAAAATTGAAGTATTATTTTGCAGACATTCAAAAGTTAGGATTTTTTGTTTTTTTACATAAAAGTTAAAACTCAGGGTATTTTAATATTATTATCCCAATTAAAAACATAAAAGTTCTTTCTTGCCTTAATTGTTGCAAAAGTCATCTGATTGGAGTAACTCCTGGTATATCTGTCCAACGAAATAATTGAACATGCTTAGTATGGATTGGGCAATATTTTGTCAAATATAAACAAATATTATATGAAACTCTAAACAAGATATCAAATGAAACCTATAACAAATTAACTATAATCTAAATTTGAGACAATTCAAATGAAATTTATGAAAATTTGTCAGTCGACCAAAATTAAATTTTGGGTTTTTGGCATAATTAGTCCCTGAATTTTTTGATGATTTGCAATGTATCCCTTGAACTTTTTTTTTTGGTAATTAGGACCCTGAATTTAGAATTTTTGGCAATATATCCCCTGAACTTTTATTTTTGGCAATTAGGACCCTGAATTTAGAGTTTTTGGCATGATTAGCCTCTGAATTTTTCGTTGATTTGTAATTTATTTTTTAATTGTTTAAAAATTTGCATGTAACTCAGGGGATATGTTGCAAATCAGCGAAAAATTTAGGGACTAATCATGCCAAAAACCCTAAATTCAGGGTCCTAATTGCCAAAAAAAAAAAGTTCAGGGGATACATTGCAAACTATCGAAAAATTCAGGGACTAATCATGCCAAAAATCTTTAAATTTTTGCTACTTTTACCATTTTTCATTTCAACATAACTATCCTAGAGATCTAGGATTCTTAAGAATATGTATGTGTGAAAAGAGAGAATTTGAATCCTAATTAGGCGTTTATGTATAAATTTTATAATATTTAAAAAAAAAAAGAAGGAAAAAACTACCCTAGGGTGGTAACAATTTGGGCCCGTCTGCATGCTAGGTCAACCTGGCCCGGCCTAATCTTAGGCCCGTCTTGTCTTGATCTACGAAAATTCATATACTAGACTGGGCTTAGATGTCTAGGCTTTCATATAGAGAAATTTAGGTGAATGACCAAGATTTTAAATTTGATTAAGTAGATGTCCACTTTTAAAATTTTATAGCTAAATGTCCAGGTATATATATTTTTACACTTGGTACATACACATATGTACCAATTTTAGTTACTGTACTGAAATACATTTAGTATATCATTTTTTATACTTGGTATATAAAATTTTACACTTGGTATATAAGCATATATACCGGACATTTTGCTATAACATTTGACAAAGGGACATTTACTGAAATTGGACCCAAAATTTGGTCATATTTCTATAAGCCCCTTTCATATACTAGACTGGGCTTAGATGTCTAGGCCAATGAGTCAACTCCTCCTAACCATGGGATAGGACAGGCCCGTAACCTATAGTGGGCATATCAGACCAAGAAAATATGTATGTAATATATATTTTTGTATAAGTTAAATAATAATATATTTAATTTTAAAATGACTAAAATAGAAAACATATATAATTGAATGTCATTTTCTAATAATTGCCATTTTTAGGGTTAAATCTTAAAAAAGTTAAGGACTTCTTTCAAAAATCTAGGCCCAAACTCCAAAAAAAAAAAAAAAAGAAAATCCTGGATCAACTAATTTTTTTAAGAAGTCCTAGATTTATCAATTTTCAGAAATATTTAGCAAAATATCACTTCATTCTTCAATATTGGTATTTTCTAAAAATACTCGAGTTAGCCAGTCGAATTATTTACGGTAACCAATCAAATTACTTGAGGTAACTTGGATTATATCAAGTAACTTAACTAGTTATTTCAAGTATCTCATCAATAGGTAAAGTAGTATTTTTCTAATATATTCAAAAATGATATTTTATAATTAAATTTAGAATTTTTCAAAGAGATTTAAAATATGGAAATCTTCCATTATTTTGAAATTTTACCTATAAAATTAGATTTATTTAAAAATTAAATAGTATTTATAAGAAATGTTTTTTTTAAGATCAATTTAAAAAATAGCCGTCTTTTACACATATTTAATAAATGACTATTTTATAATTTTATTTTGATTAATAGCCATTTTTCAATTGATATAGAAAAAGTAAATCAATTTTTTTTAAAAATAAATCAATTTTCAAAATAAATCAATATATTTTGATATGCTAAATAAAGTAATCAATTTTTGAAAAATTAATTCAATTTTTTTTAAAAAAAATAAATCAATTTTTTGAAAAAATAAATTGATATATTTTGATATACTGAATATGAAAAACGGTTATTTTTGTATAAGTTAAATAATAATATATTTAATTTTAAAATGACTAAAATAGAAAACATATATAATTGAATTTCATTTTCTAATAATTGCCATTTTTGGGTTTAATTTTAAAAAAGTTAAGGACTTCTTTCAAAAATCTAGGCCCAAACTCCAAAAAAAAAAATGAAAATCCCGGATCGACTAATTTTTTTAAGAAGTCCTAGATTTATCAATTCTCAGAAATATTTAGCAAAATATCACTTCATTCTTCAAAATTGGTATTTTCTAAAAATACTCGAGTTAACCAGTCGAATTATTTACGGTAATCAATCAAATTACTTGAGGTAACTTTGATTATATCAAGTAACTTAACTAGTTATTTCAAGTATCTCATCAATTGGTAAAGTAGTATTTTTCTAATATATTCAAAAATGATATTTTATAATTAAATTTAGAATTTTTCAAAAAGATATAAAATATGGAAATCTTCCATTATTTTGAAATTTTACTATAAAATTAGATTTATTTAAAAGTTAAATAGTATTTATAAGAAATGTCCTTTTTTAAAGATCAATTTAAAAAATAGTCGTCTTTTACACATATTTAATAAATGACTGTTTTATAATTTTATTTTGATTAATAGCCATTTTTCAATTGATATAGAAAAAGTAAATCAATTTTTTTAAAAATAAATCAATTTTCAAAATAAATCAATATATTTCGATATGCTAAATAAAGTAATCAATTTTTGAAAAAGTAATTCATTTTTTTTAAAAAAATAAATTAATTTTTTGAAAAAATAAATCAATATATTTTGATATACTAAATACGAAAAACGGTTATTTTTAACATATTTTTCAAAATTCAGCCATTTCTTAATAGTGTTTGAAAAACGGCTATTTTGGAAATTATGATCCGAATTCCGGCCATTTAGCTAGAAAGCCCAAAATTAAATTTGATAATATTTTAGGCTTCTTACAAAAATCCAGGCCCATAGGGTTAAAAATTGAAAAATCCCGAATGGGCTGATTTTTTGGAAAAAAATCTGGAATTGATTTAAAAAAAATCACTTTTGACAAGTTTTTAGAAAAGTAACATATATTTAGAAAAATACCACTTTTTTCAAAATTAATATTTTTCATTGATACTTGAGGTAACCGGTTAGGTTATTTTGGGTAACCAATCTAGTTACTTGAAGTAACCAATCAAGATACCTTAGGTAATTTGAAATATTATCTCAAGTATCACTTTTAATAAATATGTAGAATAATATCATTTTTTTTCAAAATTAATATTTTTCAGTGATGTTTGAGGTAACCAGTTAGGTTAGTTTGGGCAACCAATCTAGTTACTTGAAATAACCAATCAAGTTACCTCAGATAATTTGACATGTTACCTCAAGTATCTCACCAATTAATAAAAAATGATACTTTTCTATATACTTTAAAAAGTGATATGTTTCTAATTAAATCCGGGATTTTTCAATTTTTTCAAACTTTTACCATAAAAAATCTAATTTTCTCTAATATTTTGGCCCACTTCGGCAATGGTGGGCCACTCCTCTGTAGGCCCATCTTGGCCTTTGGATTTGGCATTTAGTTTTCACAGCCTGGTCCGTCCTGGCTCGTAAATTTCGTGCCGTGGGCCTAACGAGCCTAGCCAACCTAGTTAACACCCCTTTCCTAAAATTCCCTTAATTTTTGGATACCTACTTACCCTGCAACTTGGCCTTGGACAAGCCATGGCCTCCAGTCATCGACAATGGAGTAATTTAGAGACTTTATCCATGCTTGAGTTCCCAAGTTCGGGACTACCATGTCATGATCTCCACTAAAAAAAAAAAAAAGAAAAAAGACAAAAAATAAAATAATTAGGAAAAAAAATCTATATTTATGATAAGAAATTGACAGAAAAACTTATATATTAATTAGATTCACCTGTATATTAAAGTTCTGAATCCTTTAGCACTAAGGTTTACATGATATTGAAAACTGCTAACAACTTCTCTTTTATACTGACTTTTTAAGACAGGATTGCATCGTTCCCATTCTCCTATGTTTCCCTGCATAGTCAATATGCATGTAACACTTCATTTCATATATTCGTTTTTTTTAAATAATTATCACGCTGCTTTTTTTCTCGTCTTTTTTATTGTTCTTACATATAGCAACGTTAGGAACACACAAAATCACACCCAAATTTTACACTCACTAATATTGCATATTTTTTTATCTGTCCATATCTTTTCAAAGTATGACCACACTATTACATACATGTCTAAAAAGTATGACATGTTAATGAGTGTAAATTTTGAATGTAACTTATATATATGTCTTACCAATATTGTTTACATATACGTACCTTTTGTACATGAAGGGCTTCACGAACGTCAGGATCATTAGCCCAATAACGAGAGAGCAATTGATCATACTCCTAAACTTTTTCAGAAAGTATACGAGTCAGTACTCAATAGATAGAAAGGAAATCGAATTTATAAAATCTAATCCTTATACATATGCGTGATAAAATATGACAAGGGATGATTTAGGAATATCTAGATGATTTCCATTTTTATTCTTTGAATTTCAACTAAATGTTAACTGTGCATATATGTATGCGTATGCAAGCATATTACATAACAATGTAGATCGATTTTTTATTTTTATCTTACTCGACAGCCGAATTGAGGAAGTGGTGAATCAGAACGGAGAAACACTTCAGAATTTTGATTCAGTGATCTCCTTCCATGTGGTTTTGGAGAAGCAAAAGGGCACAATGGTTCCAGAATATGTGCCTTATTGACTCCTGAAATGCACTGTAAACAGAAATCGTATACCAAATATCAAATTTTGCATGTAGAGTAGAACAATTATTAAAATATCATATTTCCTTAACTTACATACCTTTTCATAATCTTGGAAAACTTTCAGACACTTGGTGTTGTTGGGATCTATGTTCTTATACTCTCCTTGGCAACTTGTCTCCAAGGACTGGAAAGAAAAAAAAATGAAGACGAATTAGGAATTTAAAGAATATTATAATTCATATATAATCCACAAATTGGCTTTTGTTTTTCTTTTAGAAGTAAAATAGTTAATTACCTTGTAAAGTTCATCGGAAATAAGTGTCATTCTATGTGCAAATGGAATTTTATAATTGTCATTTGATGCTTGATCTGTTTGTGGATTCCCAAGTACGTATCCCTGGAACAATGGGGAAGTTTCTACTTATTGAGCGCTTAATTTGTACATGAATATATAGCAAATTTCTTTTTTCGTACACGTGAAAGAAATAAAATGGTACAATAGATGTTATATATAATTTAGAAACCTTCAGATTTATAGGTGGTATGGCGCCTTCTTTATTCCCTGCATGGCAAGAATTAAGGTCATTTTTGAATTCAAGTTAAGACAAAGCAATTTTGTACTGAATTTGTACACCATGAGTTCTAAGGTATGAATATTTAACAATGATTTGTTCAAAACACACCCAGAAAGGACAAGAAAAAGGAAGGTAAAGAATCATTAAGGTTAATCGTAGAAATTGGTTATAAACATATAGGAATCCTAATATCATTTCGATCTAACCTTCTATGAATATATTTTTCCTCTTTCTATCTGCCAATTTGTTATTATTATTATTTTCTAATCCATAGTTACGGTTTATTTGCATACCGTTTGAGATTTGTTGGGCAAGCATAGGGACAACGATCCCGGAGTACGAATCCCCAGAAATGTATACTGAATTCGAGATGAATTCTGGATGATTAATCAGCCACTGCAAAACGTAATTAGTATTTATAATATGAAAAGGGGAAAAAAAGTTTCAATAATTGATATTTTTTTGCTCAATAATAATAATTGCCAATTATATTTATTTAATATGCATGTTTATTCCCAACTTGATGAGTACAGTTTTTCTTTTTTCCCAAAAGTTCAACAATCGATATATTTTCTCAATAATATTAATTAACAATTATCCTTATTTAATATGCATGTTTATTCCCAACTTGATGAGTACAGTTTTTCCTTTTTTTTTTTCCTAAAGAAGATTTGAAATAATAAATAATTGCCTAACAAAGACTAAACCAAAAATACCTACTGGATTGGCAAAATCCTATATATATATATATTTGGAGGAGGTTTCAATGGTTACGTCTCCATGAGTAATCATCATTAAAATACGTGTAATAATAAATTTATTATTTAAATTAAGGTATTACTAAGTTGACTTTCTAAAAAAGTTTTATAATATCAATGCCAATTAATTACAATAAATTTTGTTGCACAACTACCAACGTAATTAAAACCGTTAGATTTTCATCTAACGGCTAAAAAAACAGTAACCATCGATGGGTAAATATAGCAGTAACCATTGAAACCTCACCCATATATATTTAATTTAACAAAGTAGATATGCACTATGAGAAGGGTACTTTCGGGTAAGATACAAAACAACATACCAAGAAGACGACTAATTAACAATATTGTAAAAATTAACGGAAACTAATACCTTACCTTGTTAAGGAATTGAAGAAGCTCATCCACTTGTTTGAAATCTCCCCAGTGATTTATCGGTAGAGTTTTTGCATAAGAAAATCCAGTACCAGCCGGAGAATCTAGAAATATTATATTGGACACCTGCACCTCACTTGACCAAAATCATCCAAATTACAGAATTGCACCAGCTTTCTCTATAGTACTATTAAAGATACAATTTTCATAGTTTTTGTGAAAAGAAAAAAGAGAAGAAAATGTAGTTAAATGATATTTATTTACTTTAGTGCTGGAAAGAAAAATAGTATCACCTTTGTCCAAGAGTATGGATTTAAGACGAGCGTGGGAAGGCTTCCATTATATTTCTCAATCTTGTAATTTACTGGACCTAAATAAAACGCTCAGATTATTTGGTCCAGATTAGTTACGACCATCGAGAATCAAAATGCATCACTTCATATCAAAATTAGTTGACCTTCCGGAGCAAAAAAATTAGTTGGCCTAAATTAATTTTTAAATAAAATAATGATCATAAAAGAGCGTGATTAATTAGTCCATATTGATATCTATTTTAGACAAAAGTAATTGAAGGCAATCAAACTATATAACCAAAAGTAATTAGAGCTAATAAGTAATTAATGCTTTCGAAATGCATTGTTGACCTACTATTTATAGTAGTTACTATTAATTACTTTACCTATTTCATAGACAAGGCCGGACCAGGCAGAGCAACCAGGGCCTCCTGTTAGCCAAAGCAACAGAGGATATTTCTCTGGCTTTCTCTCTGATTTGACAAAGTAGTAGAAAAGCTGGCCATCTTCCGAGTAGGGATGGCAATATAACCCATGGTTACGGGTATCCGTGTTTATCCGATCCGAATGGAGAGGGAAAAAACCGCTCAAACGGGAAAAATGACCGGGGCGGAGAATAATCGTACCGTTAATATGCGGGTATGGTGCGGGGACGGTATTTGTATAATCCGCACCGTACCCCCCGATATATATATTTACATAGAAAAATTATTATACATATAAATATCTATTTAATTTTACACTATCAATATTATTATATCTTTGGTTAAATAATGATTTTGGAGAGTTATATGTACTTATATATTTAAATTTTAGAGTTTAAAAATTATTAGTATATTGTTGTGTTTAATATTTTGTTGATTATGAAAAGGATTTAGTATTTTCATCTTAATTTTTTAATATTTTAATATTATCAATAGGTAATGGGTAACCGCAGTTTTCCCCATTGTCCATTTGTTAATACCCGCACCGTCCCCGCATCCAAAAGAATGGTTAATGGGGCGGGTATGGTATTGTGATTGGCTTTCGGGGATGGGGATGGTAATTAAAAAACCGTCCCCGATCCGCCCCATTGCCATTCCTACTTCCGAGTCACCCACTCCAACGTACCTGAAATATATGTATATATATATTATAATTAAACGTAATTAGCACTTTAATTAATGAAATTAGAGAAGGGCTTTGTCTTGTAAATTTACCCAGTTTCGAGTTGAAAAGGCAGAGGCCCTTGAAAGCCAGGGAGATACTTGACCATCGAGGCAGAAACCACGAGCCGTACGGAGCATGCGTGTAATAAAATCACAAGGAGAAAACTAAGGCGATACCAAAACAGAGTTGGACCCAAATTTAATGAGCACGACGGACCCGCCATGAATTTGTAACTAGCTTTGGCACTTGATAAAGCTGACTGATGTACATCCAAAGAGCCTCCGATATTAATGAACCAAACGAACGAGCTTTTAAGGTTGATAAGCCAATTATTACCAAAAGAAGAAAATGTTGATGGGCCAGCTAAAAATAAGAATAAAGGAAAGAATAAAAAGGGGGACAAATTGATTTTCGATGTACAAAAATGTCTTCTTCTTTTTTTTTTTCTTTTTTTTTTTAATATTTACAATATATTTTTCCTGATTTCAATCTTTTCCATTCATACATACAAAAAATCCCCTCTTAGCTTGGCTTCTGAGAAGTCAATCAGAAAAAGGAAAATTGACATAAATAGTAGTAATTTTGACTAAAATAATTTTTTAAAGATTTTTTTGAAACATGATTTCTAATAGTACTTTTAGTGTTTTGTGATTTTATGTGACGAAAGATCACATAATTTGTGATTATTAATTACTTCTAGAAAAATCATAATTTTATAGTCACAAATTGTGTGACCCTTCATCACATAATTTATGACACTACTAGAAATATTAATTCGAAAAAAACTACTAAAAAAATCATTTTGTGCCAAATTAATACTACCTCAGAGAAAAAAGGCATTGAATATCTTTTAAGAGTACAAACTTAGGCCAACGTGTGACTTTTTGTTAACTTTTTAAAAAATGATATTTTTAGAATTGTTAAAAACATTTTGACTCGTAGTCAAGAAGCTCCTAAATCATTATAGAGATTTATGATAGAGATCAACAATAAAGAAAAGAAAAGAAAAAAAAAAGGCAGAATAAACAACAACATTTTCTAGAATCAAGGCATACTGGTAAGGTGTGTTCAAAGACTACCAAACAAAATGATAATGTTATTTTTCTTTTTCTTGTAGAGAAAATAAATATTAAAACAAAAGAAAAACCACGGCTTACAACAAGGATCTTCAGTAACAAACTCAGATGTTTACAATTAAAAATAAAAAAAAAACTAGCAGTGTCGTTGTGCTAAATATGATTATAGAGACTCATGATCGATCCACCTTTTGAACATGGCAAAACATTCTTTAGGTTTGTATTGAGGAGCTGTGTGTCCTGCTCCCTGCACATGCATACACAATCGATACGACCGCATAAATAAATAAAATATCATTATGGTCTAAAATCGATAGAAATGACAACAATTTTAAAAAAAAAAATAATTCTTGCCTTAACAGTTGCAAATGTCATCCGATTGGAGTAGCTCCTAGTGAATCTGTCCAACTAATGCATTAATACATATGCTTATTATCATCGTAATTAGGATGATAGTATTTTAAGTGCAATCCAAAACCCTAACTAATGAAATAAATTTAGTTGTGAAAATCTATAGTCTATAATTTAAATTTTGCTACTCCTCACCATTGTTAACTACACCCTATATAGAATTCACCCAATGTCATTATGTGCATACTTACCCTGCAACTTGGCCTCGGACAATCCATGGCCTCCAGTCATCTACAATGGAGTAATTTAAAGACTTTATCCAAGCTTCAGTTCCCATGGTTGTGACTACCATGTCATGATCTCCACTGGTCAAGAAATTTAGAACCGAAAATAAAAACACTAATTAGAAGAAGATATTGTTATATAATACATTAGCGGCCGGTATAAATAACCTAATCCAAAAATCCAAATATAGTAAAAGGAATGGCATATAAGCATTTACCTGTATATTAAAGATCGGTAGCCTTTAGCACTAAGATTTACGTGATACTGAAAACTGCTAAGAATCTCTCTTTTATATTGATCAATTAAGAAGCTGCTGCATCGATGCCATTCCTGTACACTTCCCTGCATAACAATATTATATGGTTATATAATGAATAATGCTATAGGCACCAGTCCACTAAGTATTTTTTTCACCTATTTGTAGGTATTATTTTGCCTAATTAAAATTTATTATACATGTCTTTTTATGATAAAAAGTGGAGAGAAAAAAAAAACATTGAATAATAAATATTTATTTTTATTATTTTTTTTCAACTACTCAAATTTATGCAGCCCTTAAATAATTAATCCAGTGATTAAAAAAAAATACTTACAGATAGTTAAAAAATTGTCTATTGAATTGGAAACCATATAATATATATACACATATATATCACCACACTATATCTTCTCTCGTCTTTGTTATTATTGCACATGGCATGCTAATCTTCTCTATATCTTAATTTGTTATTGTTTATGTTTATTTAGTCTCATCTCTTATACACATTTATATATATATATAGGCACCAATCCAGGAAGTATTTTTTTTTTCTATCTATAGATATTATTTTGGCCAATTAAAATTGATCACGCATGTCTTTTCATAGTAAAAAAGGAGAGAGAAAATCATTAAATAATATCTATTTATTTTTATTTTTTCTTCCAATTACTCAAATTATGATAACCGTTAGGTCATGATCCAATAGCTAAAAAAAATAAGCATCGATAGATATTAAAAAAAAAAAAAAAACCTATTGGATTGGGAACCATTTATATAATATATTAAGGGCATCAATCCAGTAGATATATTTTTTTTACTTATACATAAGTATCATTTTGGCCAATTAAAATTTATCATACACATTTTTTATATTAAAAAGTAAGAAAGATAAATAACACTAATGATATACGTCTTTTCATGCACATCATTATAGTCGCTAGATCATCGTTAAATAATGATCTAATAGCTAAAAAAAATACCTATATATAGGTAAAAAAAAAATACCTATTGGATTGACAACCATATATTATTATATATATATATATAGAGTTACATACCTTTCGAATACAAAGGGCTTCGCGTACACGAGGATCATTGGCCCAATAGCGAGACAAGAAGTGATCATAATTCTGGATACACGCAATAAACACCAGTACTTAGAGACGGAATCCAGTACTGTACAAAATCATATACACTCATATTATGATTTATTTAATTTAGTTAATCTGAATTTCAATAAAATAAAATGTTTTACTCGACAACCAAAGTGAGGATGTTCAGAATCAGAATGGAGAAACACTTCAGATTTTTGATTCAACGATCTTCTTTCACTAATTATATCCTGTGGTTTTGGAGAGGCATAAGGGCATTTTCGTTCCAGAATGTGTGGGAGATTGATTCCAGAAATGCACTGTGTAAATACAAATTGTGATACAAGTATTAAATTTTACACAAAATAAGGGAGCATAGAAAAGAATATATACATAAATATATATAGCAAGAGGATTAACAAAATATTGTGTTGATTACTTAATCTGCCAACCTCTTGATAAGCTTGAAAAAATTTCAAACACTCAGTATTGTTAGGATCTATGTAATCATACTCTCCTCCGCAACTTTTCTCCAGGGACTGAAAAATGTAGACCCATTAGGAATATTATTTATCTGTAACCCACCAATTGGCTTCATTCCTTTATTTTCATTAAGAAGTCAAATAATTAATTATTTACTAACCCCATTATTATTTTTTTTTATTGTTCCAAATATTTACAGGGTGCTGACTGTTATATATTGTGCTAACATTTAAATTCTGCACTTTAAATACTCGCAGACCCGTGATTCTGAGTTGTTTAGCAAACTGAGTTGTAGCGTATACGACCCTTGTTTGCAACCGTTCATGTTAAATTCAGCACTTTTATTTTCTTTTATCTTTGACAAAATGGCTGGAATCACCTGTATCAAAGATCTAACTTTCTAATTATTTATTTATTTTTTTTTAATATTGTTTATTTATATTTCTGCCTGAATGGCTGGAATCACCTATGTCAGAAAATTAACCATCTTTTTATTTGTTTCTGTCCATATGGCTGGTATCACCCGCGTCAGAAACACTGGCTATCTAACACGTGGTGATGGTTATTGAAACTACTCACACTTGTTTACTTGCTGGTTGAGCTATCAAAAATACCAATAATTTTCTGATACGTGGAATTATATTACTATAATTTTCCACATCATTTTCTATATTTTTTACTACAATCTTGCTTATCATTAATTAAGTATTTCTTACACTTAATTAATTTCTCCCTAATTGAATCACAAAAAGCACCTCTCGAAACAATGTTTTGTTTTTTCCTTAAATTTTTCTTCTTTCTTTTTTTTTTTTCTTTTTGTCTTTAACTTTTTCCGTCACGCATTTAACGGTAAGGACCATAATTGCCAACAATTAGTAAATTGAGGGTTTTAATTGCCAAAATTAAAAGTAAAGGGACCAAATCGTTACAACCTAGATAGTCAAGGGACCAAATGTGCCAATAACCCTTTTTTTTTCTGTAAAACTGTACCTCTCAATATCCCTCTACTTTGGTCTTTAGCCGAGTCATTTACTCTGTACCCACTCACTTTTCTGTTCTCGTCTCTCAACCAAAGTAATCAATTCATATATATGCATATATGAACCCCTTCACCTAAAGCCGTATTAATTTGGTCATTTACAATATTAATTTTCATTTAAATCTCACCAATCCGTTTTTTTTTTTAAACTATAAAATCTAAATTTTGTGATTAATTTAATCACAAAAGGCATCTTTATTCCAACTTCTTATACCATAAATCTCAGGTACTGATTACTCTCCAGACCATTTCTCTCTCACGTTCCATTTTTTGTGATACTTATTAATTAACATAACTACTACTAATTATATTATCACATGTGATCCATGAGATGATATTGTTGACATGTTGAGTTATTATGTGCAACTGAATAAGTCGTTCCATACAACCCACTCTGTTCAACTGCCTATGTTATATTTCATTGTATTATTGCAAGATCCACGTGTTATTGATCATTTTGTTCAACTGCTTATGTTATATTTTATCATTTTTATATTCATGTTTATTTCTAACATCATGGAAGGTCCTACCTCTTTTATTCGAAATCTAACTATCTAATAGCCTAGACCTGTACTGGTACCTTTATTTTCAGCATTTTATTTTTTTCTTTTATCTTTGACAAAATAGCTGAAATCACCTATGTTAAAGAGTTAATTTTCTAATTATTTATTTTCAGTACTTCTTATTTATATTTCTGACTGAATTATTAGAATCACCAGTGTCAAAAAATTAAAAGTTTTGGACACTTATACCTATTTTTCAAAAAATAATACCAAATTTACGACCTTTTAAAAATAATAAAAATCCGTACGACCTTTTTATAGCATTTTTCTAAATACTTTGAAAGTTAGAAAACGCGGTGACATTTTAGTAAATAAGTCATCTTTTTTTTTTTTTACAAGAAACCATAAATGTTTCTTGGAAACTAATTTGGTTTAATTTAGTTTCCTATTAGCGGAATGCTCTGTAAGTAAGTAAATCACAGGAAACCATAAAAGTTTCCTAGAAACCAGTTTAGTTTCCTTTAGCCGAAAGCCTTGTACGTAAGTAAATCACAGAAAAGCACAAAGGTTTCCTGAAAACCATTTTGGTTTCCTTTAGCCGAATATCCTATACGTAAGTAAATCACATGAAATTATGAATATTTCTGGAAAATCATTGTGGTTTCTTTTATGCAAAATGTCTTGAAACTAAATAAATCACAGGAAACTATCGTGGTTTCCGAATATCTTGTACGTAAGTAAATCACATGAAACAATGAACATTTCTGGGAAACCATTATGGTTTCCTTTTTGTAGAATATCCTGTAGCTAAATAAATCACAGGAAACCATTGTGGTTTCCTTTTAGCAGATTGCCCTGTAGCTAAGTAAATCACAGGAAACCACAAAAATTTCCTAGAAACCATTGTGGTTTCTTTTTCAAATTACGGGAAACAATGAAAGTTTCCTGAAAGCTATTGTGATTTCCTTTTTGAAGAATGCCTTGTAGCAAAAATTGGGTGAGGCATTGAATAAGGACGTTTAAGAATATGATCAAATTCTCAAATTAAGTAATAATATTTTTGAAGTAAAAGCAACAGAAATATATATTGGTTTTTTGATTCTGGCAACTAATTTCCAATAACCAAATTGGTTTCAAGTAATTAATAATTGAATTAACCAAATAGTTCTACTGTTTATGATAGAAACTAATTTAGTTTTCAGTTATTATTAACTAAATAGTTATGATATTTATGGTAAAAACCAATATAGTTGTTGGTTTTTAGTAACCAATTTGGTTTCTAGTTTTCAAAAATCAATTAGTTTATGATTTCTAATAATAAATTGGTAATTAGTTTTAAGAGTGATCAGCTACAAGTAAACTAGTAGCAAAAAAAAACAAGATAGAATGGAAATTCTAAGACGTTATTTGGTCTTTCTTAGCAAGAATTTGTTATTTTTCTAAAAAAAAGTAGTACAAAAATAAGTAAAAGTTTAGGCATAGTATTCTTGATATTATTTATCAAAAGATAGTACTAGGTGTCTTTTTCCCAAAAATTAACCATATTTTTATTTGTTTTTGACCAAATGAGTGTTGGTATCATATGCGTAAAAAATACAGGTTATCTAACATGTGATGATGGTTATTGAAACCACCTACATATTTTTACTTGCAAGTCATACTGTCAAAGACCACCATAGTTCATTTTAACACATGGAATTATATAATTATAATTTTCACGTCATTTTCTCCATTTCTACCACTATTTTGTTTATCTTTAATTAAGTATTTTTAGGCTTAATTCATTTCTCTCCAATCAAATCACCTGCCAGAACACTTTGTTAGGACCAATTTAAAACAAAGTACTATATTTTAACATGGTAGATAAGGAGAGTACTTCCCTACAATGTATAAACACAGCAGCGAAAAAAAGTAAAAGACAACTATCAAAATTGTAAAATTAACCGAAAATATTACCTTATTAAAGAATTGAAGAAGGTCATCCACGCATCTGAAGTCTTCCCAGTGATTTGCTAATGAAGTTTTTGCATAAGAAAATCCAGTACCAGGTGGAGAATCAACAAATATAATATTCGATACCTGTACTTCATTCAATCAAATACATATGTATATTAATCACAAAATTGTTCCTCACTCTAAAGAATAAGGATACGTAATTGCCCGATAGAGAATTTTTTTCCCCCCTTTTCCATAAAGAGGAAGAAAAGTATGTTTAGATTACATTTACTAATTTATTTATTTAGTGCTGGAATGAAAAATAGTAATACCTTTGTCCAGGAGTACTGATTTAAGACCAACGTGGGTAAGCTTCCATTGTATCTCTGAATTTTGTAATTTAGTGGACCTGAATTGCTCAGACCAGACCAAGGATTGTTTTGTCAATAAGTCGAAAATCAAAATGCAACACTTCATATCAAAATTTGTTGACCAAAATTTTAAACAAATTTAATGATCTAAAAAAGGTTGATGTATCAAAACTTATCTATCAAGTCATATATTATCTATAGTATGTACCGACATTTTTCCATGTTGAATTTTATTGAAGAAAGCACGAGCGAGAGTTGAAATTCACTAACTTATATGTATGAGTTATATCTATAATCTATCCTGATCAAGATTATATAAAACAAAAGTAATTAAAGGCATTTTTTATTTTTTATTTTAATATTTTGGAATATTACAGACTTACAGATTTACAATGATGCTTCATAGGGGCGGCAATTTAGGTCACGACACGATAACACGACTCAAAAACGACACGAAGTTAGCGGGTTTGGGTTTGTCTTAAACAGGTACAGGTCAAAACAAGTTAAACCCGATTAAACACGATTAAATAATAGGTCATTAGCAGGTTAACCTGTTAAACCCGAAATTGATCCGTTTAACACGATTAAATTTTTTGAGACATTGTATTATCTTGTGTGTACCAAGACTTAAAACTTCCCTTTTATATTTTATGTACTAAAACTTGAAAGTTTTATTTTGGTTTTAAACTTTGGATTGTGTGTTATATTTATTTGATTATGCTTGCTTGGTTATATTGGAAATATAAAATAAGTTAATAGATTATATCAAGTTATATTAAAAATGTGAAATAGGTTAACATGTTAAAATTAATAGGTTAATACGTTATGTCAAGTTGAACCAAATACAACATATTTAACATTAACATATTAAATTGAGTTCAATTAACGGGTTAACAGTATACATGTTAGCAGATCGTGTTACGTTAGACAAGATCTGAATACGAACTATTTAAATAATATGTTAAATGTGTCGCTCACAGGTTAACCTGTTTATTTAGCGTGTCGGGTGTGGGTTTACAAATCATGACACGAATAATAAATGTGTCGGGTTTGAGTTTGATAATTGCTCGTTATATATATGTCTCGACACGACACGAATATGACACGACAACACGAATTGCCACCCCTAATGTTTCATGCCCAAAAACAATACAATAACACCCATGAGGTATGAAATGCTAAAAATTCAATAAAAGACGCAACTATTTGATTGTGTTAAATCTTTGAAATTAAATTCCTAGTTTTTTGCTTTATCGAAAAACATTTCAACATTAAAAACAAAATTTAATATTTTTCCATCTAATTTAACTATTTCATGGGGTATTTATGAAATTTTTTTGACTTCAAGTTCCAGTGTAGAATAATTTTGTAAGGGTGTTACTATAATATTGACACAGTCAAGTATAATTTTCTTTTTTTCTTTTAAAGTTGAAAAGAAGATGTAGATTTTCTTGAAAAATAAAAAAAATTAATAAAACAGTTGAGAAATTCCGGCCACTTATTTTGTTAAAATTCAACAATAAGCTACCTCAATAATAATAATAACAATAATAATGATAGGAATTCTAAGAGTTATACCAAATTTTTAATACTAAAGCCGTGACATGTGAGGTAGTGTCACCATTCGATTGGTAAATATAAATAATTTGTTTGTGTTAAGTTCTAATACAATAAGAATAATGCTAGGGACACCAAAAACTTACACTACAAACTTATACCACATGATGTGTCATCCATTTCAACTATTATCTTATTTAAAATAGGACCACACCATTTAAAATTTAGTGGTTGTAATGGATGCCACATCATGTGGTGTAAGTTTGTGGTATAAATTTTAGTGTCCCTAACATTACTCATACAATAATTGATTGGTAATACAAAGGTCAAATATATTGTATTAAAAATTTAGTATAACAATATTGACAAAGTCAAGTATAATTTTTTTTTTCTTTTAAAGTTGAAAAGAAGATGTAGATTTTCTTGAAAAAAAAAATTAATAAGACAGTTGAGAAATTTCCGCCCCTTATTTTGTTCAAATTCAACTATAAGCTACCTCAATAATAGTAATAATAATAATAATAATAATAATAATAATAATAATAGGAATTCTAAGAGTTATACCAAATTTTTAATACTAAAGCCATGACATCTGAGGTAATGTCACCATTCAACTGGTAAATATAAATAATTTATTTGCATTAAGTTCTAATACATTAATTGATTGATACTTTGCATTATGCCAACCATAGTCTGATGCCCACAAGTTTCATCCGTTTTTGTGACATTATACCTCGTTGTAATTGTAACGGAATAAATAGAGGGAAAATAAATTAGAATAAAATAGCAAAAATTTAACCTTTACAAAAGTTTAAAAGGCTATCAGAATTTTAGTGAGTTGGAAAGTATAATTTACTAAAAATTTGGAATGATAGAACTTTGTGGGGACCACACAAATTAGCGAGAAAAAGAATGTGAGTGTTTCACCTGCCGCCGACTACCTAAGGAATATGATTACGAATAAACACTCTTTTCTCTTTTTTGTTATAAACATTCTGAAATATGATGTTTCTTATTACTTTAATCATTTTTTATCATTAAATCTAAGGTCATGTTTAGCTGGGTGGAATAAAATTAGAACAGTAATAGGAATCGAACTAAAGTGGAATTAGAATAGGAATAGAAATGATATTCCATTATTTGGTTGAATACGTGTAGTGGAATAAAATAAATATGACATATACAAGAATATCCTTACTTTTAGGTGTCCATTTAGGGCAAAAATGGAAAGCTAAATTTTAAATGATGTAACTAAAGTTTGGAATTCTTATTCATTAGTTTTTAAAACGGAATTATAATTCCATCATTTGATAGAATAGTGATTCCAAAAGAATAACGATTCTTTCCTTTAAAGTCCAAAGCAATAGAATGGGCGTTCCATTCCCAAGCCCATTCCACCTAACTAAACATGACCTAAAGGTATGAAGCGTTCTTTATTACTTTAATCATTTTTTATCATCAAATTTATTATGAAATTTGTAAACTCATTCCACCCAACCAAACATGACCTAAAGGTATGAAGTGTCCCTTATTACTTTAATAATTTTATATCATCAAATTTATCACGAAATTTGTAAATCTCTTTGTTGATCAGTTTCACACATCAATATATATATATATATAATTATGGTTGCCAATCTAGTAGTTTTTTTTTTTACTTGTGTATAAGTATTTTTTTTAGCTGTTAGATCATCATTTAATAGTGATCCAACGGCTATAATAATGTGCATGAAAAGACGTGCATCATTAATGCTATTTCTCTCTTACTTTTTAATATAAAAAAAATGTACAAAAAAAATTTTCATTAGCCAAATTAATACCTATGCATAGGTAAAAAAAAAAAAAAATACCCATTGGATTAGTGCCCTATTATTATATAATGAAAATTTTCTATTTGAATGTGTGTATTTGAATGGAAATTGTAGAATGAGTTATAATTGGAATGGGAGACATTTGAATGGAAAAAATAGTGGAATGTGTTGTAATTAGAATGGGAGCATTGGAATGGACCATTCAAAAACACCTCCTCCCCTCCATTCTCATTCAAGACACAAAAAACCATTCCAATGGTTAACTTTTTGGATGGACCATTTGAATGGAAAAACTGAATTGTTGAAACAAACACACATTCTAAAAGATCATTTGAATGGAAAAATTGAATTGTTGAAACAAACACACATTCAAATGGATTTTCCATTCTAATGGAATGGAATGGTTGAAACAAACGGGGCCATATCTTTCTAATAAGGTTTTTGTTTAACATTGCTTAACAGGTTTGGAAATTTCATTTTTTTTTAAAAATTAGTACAGAAAATGAACAAAATTAAGCTTATTCAATTAAAGCAAGGTGCTGCTATTAAAATTAATACTAGTTTTATTTAATTAATTTTTTAATTTTTATTTTTAAAATTTGTACTCCAACGTAATATGTACTCCAAAGTTATTTTCTTCGACCAAAAGAAGAACGAAATGGCGAAAAAGTTTTTTTTTTTTTTTTT
>JXTC01000001.1:87341-249701 GCA_002914845.1 Trema orientale
CGGGCCGCTCTACCGGGCCACGGGCCGGGCCCAAAGAATTGCCACCATTAGTAACTATACATATAAATAGGGTAAATAGGTGTTAGATACAATACCTATGAAATATTTCATAGACAAGGCCGGACCAGGCAGAGCAACCAGGGCCTCCAGTTAGCCAAAGCAACAGAGGATCTTTCTCTGGCTTTCTCTCTGATTTGACAAAGTAATAGAAAAGCTGGACTTCCTCCGATTCACCCACTCCCACATATCTGTTTATTTACCATTATAACTAATGCTAATAAGATCTAACTTTTTAAATACCCATGAAAAGTAAAGTAAAAGTACAGAAAAGAAAATAGTTGTAACTAACGAAAGTAGAGCTGGTTTTTCTGTAATTACGCGTACCCAGTTTCGAGTTGAAAAGGCAGAGGTCCTTGGAAGCCAGGGAGAAACTCGATCGTGGAGGCAGGGTGTACGGAGAACGAATACTCCGCTAGAATCACGAGAAGAAGAAGAAGGCGATACCACCAAAAAAGAGTTGGACTTTGACCCAAAACGAAGTAAAGCACCGCCATGAATTTCTAATTTGGGCACTTGTGCATGGATTGGATCAGTTATCCACAATGCTCCAAATCAGAGTTTTATAGAGTAACGCCGACACACAAAATATTTGATAAGAGACAACAACCACCAAACCTCAAAACCCCAAATGGTCCGCATGGGAAAATATCACCAACGGTCCCCACTCTCTTCCCAATGTATCACCAACAGAGGATTTTTTTTTTATTTTTTTTTTATTTTTATTTTTTTAAGCTTTGAACCTCAAACTTACTATTTTCTCTCAGTTAAGTCCTCTTTATTCATTTCCATAAAAACAACAGTTACACCTCACGTGTCAGGCATGTGCTCCAATTACCAGGAGTATAGGCTGGTAATAAATAAGAAAAACCCAGAGGCAAATCATCGTCCACATACATACTCATCCAAAATCCTCCATTGATAACATGGAGCTAACCATAAATTAGAAGAAAACAAGCAATGACAATTATCTAAAAACCTACACGGAGGAATGGCCAAAAAAAAAAAAAAAAATCTGATGAGTTTTTGTGGTTGGACTAAAGAAATGAAACTCAAGATGAGCCATTGAATAGAGAAGAGATATATAACCCTATAAATGAAGATTTCTTTTATTTGCTCGTTGCCAAATGAGACAAGATTGGCAACAAGATCAACTCAATTTCGAAGAGATGCGTCAATATAATAAAATTGAGCTGATCTTTAAAAATAAATTTTTGGGAACCAAAAAGATCAAATTAAAGAATTGATTCGATTTTTCCCTAACCAAAGGAGGAAAAAAAAAAAAGAAAAACTATGGATAACTCCTATTTTCTTGAGTTCCATTTATTCAGTCTTTTTTCTCCAATTAAGAAAAATTTTCACCAATAAGATTTATTTATTTTTTTGGATAAGAAAAATGAGAGGAAGAGGGCGACCAGAGTGGTATCTCTCATTGAGCGTGACCATAGGAGCTTCCAACCATCTGACGGGAACATTCACTGAGGACTCTTCGGGCGGGTCTTACCCCATCAAGCGATAAGATTTATTTAACGGAGCAGCAAACCTAAAAAATTCACAACCGACCCAAAGTTTAATTAGATTATTATAGAAGAGTTCGGCAGATCAGATGATAAATAAGGATTTCAATACGATTTTCAAATCACAACAGAGATCTAAACGACTTGACCACAATCAAAACGCAAATGAACGAAAAAAACAAAAAAGAAAATGTAAAACCTAGCTAGTACAATAATGAGATTTGTGGGGAAAGCCTGGTTGAGGATTTAAAGGCTGATTTAGGTGTTTTACTTTTAATACTTTATTTTCCAGCCTATACCCTTGGTAAATAGGGCACATGTCTGGCACGTGAGGTGTAACTGTTGTTTTTGGGGTTGACTAACTACCTGGCAATTTTGGCCTAAAACTTAGCATATGACTAAACTCAAAAGTTTATATAGCTAAATGTCCAACTTACTTAATAACAAAAATAGAAGTACAATATATTTAATAACTGAAGTTTTAAAAGAAATGAACATTTGGCTATAAAGTACTTTTAAAATATGAACATATACTTAAACTAATTTGAAAAAATGGTCATTCACCTAATTTTCTCTTGTTTTTTTTATAAAAATAAATAAAGAGGACTTAACAGCAACAAAATAGTAAGTTTGAGGATTCAAAAGCTATAAAAAAATGAATGGAGACATAAGTGATACATTGGAGAGAGATTGAGGACCCTAGGTGATATTTTCTCTTTTTTTCATTTTTGGTTAAAAGATGGGGTGAACCACAATAAAATACTTCAGAGTGTTCTATAATATAAACCTTGAAATTTAGACTCTACAAAATAATATCCCGAGATTAAAAATTTCTGAAAATTAATATCTTGGACTAATAATTTGACCAATTTCAATATATTAATCCTTATTATTATCCTTAATTTTGAAGATATTATTATCTTTTATCAGTTAAAGTTATCCAAAAAGTCAACTCATGATATTAATTTTTAGATATTTTTAATTTCATAGTATGATTTTTTAGAGTCCAAACTTCAGGGTTTAAATTATAGAACACCTAAATCTTAAGTTATTTTTTATAGTTTACCCTAAAACATGAGTGATATATTATGAAAAAGGGCTTTTTAGCCAAGTGGCTAAATTTTGGATCATAGTTTTTAAACACTATTTAAAAGGGCCAAATTTGAAAATTAGTTAAAAATGGCCGTTTTTCATATTTAATATATTAAAATATATTGATTCTTTTTTTTTCTGAAAATTGGTTTACTGTATAAAAAATTGATTTACCTTTATAAAAAATTGATTTATTTTATATAAAATTGATCAACTAAAAAACAATCATTTATCAAAATAAGATTATAAAATGATCATTTATTATATAGGTATAAAAACGGCCATTTTTAAAACTGATATTAAAAAAAATGCTATTTCTTATAAATAGTTAACGTAAAAAAGGGGTGGCCCAAACTCATCCGGCTGAGGGAGATCTACTCAATAGAGTCTGAAAGGACAGCGAAGAGGGACTAGGGTAAAATTTAGGGTTAATATCGCTTGGAATGCCTATTTTTTCTTCAATGTATCACTTGATTGGGTCCCATTCTTTATTTTGTAGTGCTTAACTCCTCAATCTAATTGATTTATAACTTTTTGGACCTTTTGCCTAACTTCCATTGAAAGCAATCGTTAAATGTCACATGTTGAGAACATGTTCCATATAGACGGGGTATTAGGTAGAATTCGGACGCAAAAAAATCTAATTTTCTCCCCTCTTATGGCCTCTTATGAAATATACACTCAAAATTCACTCATACACCTGAACATCAGACTTAGGATTCTGATTCCTATCAAAATAAACTTCTACCTCTCTAAAAAATTTTCTTCTTCATTCCAAGCCATTTCTTTCTGCTTCTTGATCTCAATATATTGTTTTATTGGTCTCTCATCTCAGACTTGGAGAGTTAGCTGACTCCAAAATTTCAGGTTTCGATTCGGACTGGTTTTTTTGGCCCTTAATGGGTACTAGTCGACAAAATTCTTACAGTTTTGGCGAAATGCTCTTCGATATACTTTACACTGGTATTCTAAAGCTTGTGAACTTGAGGAAAAGAACCAAAGAGAGTCTAGGCTCGGTGTCTAGACACAAGAAACAAAGCCAAACCAAAAAAAATTAATTAAGAAAGAAAAAAAGAATTCCAACATAGATAGAAGACTTGAACGGTTACCTCTAACATATCTCTCTTAGTTTAGGAGAAACTTTAGTTACCTAAGAAAAACAAAAACAACTAATTTAATGAATCTATCAAGGATTAATTTACCACAAAACAGAAAAAATAAAATAAAATAAAATCCACCTTGACTAAGCCAGAATGGTGGAACTGCGGAACTACACGAGAGGTTTCTCTACCACTATACATAATGATAAAGCCTACAATTTTATTTGTTTTTCTATACTCACTCAATAATCAATTTGAAACGATCAAGTATGTATCCACCTTATAGTCGAACAAGCAATTGGACTGCTATAAAATCAAAATGGTGATACACCCATAATCTAAGTATTGCTATTTTTTTTTTGAAGAATAACGAACCCCTTATGGAAGAAAATACAGTAATCTTCCCATAGAACTCTTTAAAAATAAAAAAATAAAAAAAATAAAAACCTACAACATAGAGAAATTCAGTGGGGCCAAGGGCTTCCTACTAATATTTTGGGAAAATGACACTCTGTACGATTTTTTAAAAAATAATATAAAAAATATGACTTGCCCAAAATAATTATTTTTCTATACAATAGCATTTTTTTAGACATTTTGGTAACTAGAAACCGAGAACTAATTTAGTTACTGGAAACTAATTTAGTTTCTTATAACCAACAACCAGATCTCAAATAAGTCAATTTGATTATCGGAAACTAAAAAACAAAGATTATTGGAAACGAGAAGAAAATGTTACTTGAAACTAATTTGGTTTATTAGAAACTAGAGACCAATTTGGTTACTAGAAACCAAATCGGTTTCTCGGTTTCTAATAATTAAATTAGTTTTTTTACTTCCAATAACTAAAATATTTAGAAAAATACCGCTAAGTGTCATACGGAAAAATAATTATTTTAGAAATATTGTATTTTTTGTACTATTTTTGAAAACTTAGGTACAAGTATCCAAACCCCATACTCTTTTAATCCTCATGGGGCATATTGGTAAGAAAAAATAAATAGATAAACTAAAAATTTTCTAGAATCAAGGCATACTATTAAGGAAAAATAAATAGGCCCATGACAGAAATGCTAAGAAGGGCTATATTTGTGGCATAAATGCATTCCAAATCTAAATTTATCCTATTCAAAGATTTTAAAAATTGTAATTTTGTTATAAGCACCCTTTATTATTCCTAAAGTAGGCCTTACCTTGTTCACCCATTAGTATTTATTTACTTATCAATTTTGACGCCACAATCACAATATCTACAAGTAATAGATTTTTTTTTTTTTTCAAATAATCATAGATAGGATATGAGCCACTAAACAAACATAAAAAAAAAAAAAAAAAAAATTAGAGATGGGTTCAAGCATCCCAACTTAACATATGGAGTTCACTAGAAAGGGAACCATTTGATCAGAGCATGGCGATCTTTCTTTTTATCTTCTAAACATTGAACGGAATTTTTATAAAAATTTAAAAATGCCAAATTTGCATTTTATCATTTCTTCTTATTGCCTTTATTAGCAACTTCAGTTTTGTAGTCAATCAATTGTTGCAATATAAATATATTTTCATGCTTGTCTATGCGTGGCTCGGATTAGGAGTAGAAAATTTCCAAATGGCAAATGTCAGTATCACCACATATGTGACGCTTAATGTTGGAGGCACGAAACTGGAGTTGGAAGTTTTAGGATTTATTACCGTAGTATAGATAATTTACTAATAGGTTATTGGGTGTGTAATCTGCTAATAATGAGTTATAGTTTTTCTTTTAGAAAAGAAACAGAAAAAGAAAAAGAATAAGAAGAGTGAACTATCATGAATCTAATTAAAGGGGTATGCAATTGTTTATTTTGGTGTTTTCATTTAAGGATAAATATATAATAAGAAAAGAGGAATGCTAAATGTATTCACTTTCTCACTCTACAGTTTTACTATTTGACACGTGGATTCTATTATTCATTTTAATATTATAATTATGCAATAAATCATATTGTAATCTACGTATCAAACAATGAGATTGAGAAAACGAGTGTAAAAGAAAGTGCAACTAGTATTACTCATAAGAAAATTCACAAAAAAAGTAGCGTATTTACACCACTAAAAGATGTCAATATAGTCCCCCAAATGCTAAAATGGTCCTCTATCTTGTCTTTATTTATTAACCTCTAAAATGCTTGAAATATGCCCGAAGTACGCAAAAATGTGAATGAACTTATTTATCCTTCTGGCAATAACACATGTACAACGTCTTGGTTGTAAAGGTGTTCAAAGACTACCGAACAAAATGATCATGTTCTTTATATTCTTTTTTAAGAAATATTTATTACATAATAATAAGAGTGGATGATAGCTGTGCTTTTATTTCTTGCTTCAACCTCAAATCAGTTTGAACCGTCTATATAATTTAATATCAGCCATCCATGGCGTTGAGTTGGGCCAAGACCCAGCGCTAAAAGGACAAATCCCACACCAAAGGCTCTTAGGCTTGTACTCAGGAGCTCTATGTCATGCATCTTGCACATACATAATCGCCAAAACAACCAAATAAATAAATCAAAATATCATTATGATCTAAAATCAAAAGAACAAATTATTATTATTATTATTATTATTATTATTATTATTATTTGAAAATCTTGCCTTGACAATTCCAAATGTCAATTCGAATGGAGTAGCTCCTAGTAGGGACAGAGGGAGAAGGGGACTCGTGGGGGCATCCATTGAATATTTGGAAAAATATTTTTTACATGTATCTTTTAAAAAATTGACCCAAGAGTGATAGCTTGTGTGGTAGATTTCTCTTATGAGAAGCAAGAGGAGTGGGGTTCGATCCTCGCACTCCTCCTCCATTCCCACTAACTTATAACAATTGTATAAAAAAGAAAAAATTGTGCCCAATTGAAAATGTGCCAAAACAATTGTGTGCTTCCTCGAAAAATCGATCAAAATTGTGCCTAACGCTATATTGGGCCAACGCTATCTTTCGCATAATGGGCCATTTTATATATCTTTTGCACGTAAAGACAAATAAAAAGAGAAATTTAAGTGGGTGACCAATATTTTATATTTGATTAAGTAAATATCTACTTTTTAAATCTTATAGCTAAATATCCAAATAGATATATTTTTACACTTGGTAGATAAGTATATCTATCAATTTCAGTTAATGTACTGAGTATATGAACTTTTATGCTTGGTATATAATATTTTA
Source organism: Trema orientale (assembly GCA_002914845.1). NCBI lineage: Eukaryota > Viridiplantae > Streptophyta > Magnoliopsida > Rosales > Cannabaceae > Trema > Trema orientale. The sequence goes on from JXTC01000001.1 coordinate 94,310, forward strand.
CACTTGGTATATAAACATATATATCGAACATTTTATTATAACATTTGAAAAACGGATATTTACTTAAATTAGGCCTAAAATTCGATTACTTTGCTATAAGAAAATTACATCCAATATTGACTTCTTATATATTAGGGGTATTCATGACCTGTCTGGACGGTCTAAATTGCCAATCCAGAAACCAATCCAAATGTGCGGTTTGGCCGGTTTATCAATCCGTGTGATTTGAGTTGATTGATTCAAACTGGCCAGACTGCACCTACATTTTTGCGGCCGGTTTGGGCGGTTTCCACGGTTTAAAAACTTATAAAATTTGAATTATTACAACATCAACTAAGCTCATATCATAATCATATTTCATCTAAAATTTAAAGTTCAAATATAAAACGAAACCATAACATAGTTAAAAGGTATAACTAAATCGAAAGTCCTACTAAACTTATATTTTAGTACAACCTAATCAAAATTAAATAGCAAACTTAAAATCTTTAATCTTAAACACATAACAATAACAAGATTTAAAGTCTAAAATATCATAAGAGTCTTAAGTGACATAGTCTTAAATGAGCTAAAAGTAATCATTACTCAATTAGAATGAATGAGCTTAAATTTTTAACTATTAATATACATATTTTTTCTAAAATATATATATATATATACAAACTTATTGGCCGGTTCGGTTTGAATCCGACCAAATTTGTCCAAAATCGAAAACCAAACCGGCCAAGTCAGTTTTCATTTTTTCTAATCTGTAACCGGCTATTTAAAAAGAGAATCCGTCTGGATTGGACGGTTTGGACTAGATTGGGAGATTTCCATGGTTTGGCGGTTTTTTTGAACACCCCTATTATATATTACACCATAAGAGCATAAACTCATTTTCTCCCTCTTTTGCTTTTTCTGTACAACCTGTGGAAGCAAAGAAAAGAGCTTCCTTAATTTCATTTTGTTCAGATTTATTACACTACAAGGAATCGAGTACAAAAAAGAAACCACTAATAAATCCTTCCAGATTTCTTTTTATTTAAAGATTACATATAAACCTAGAGGCAATATTAGGAATTTGCAAGTAATGAAGTAACGCATAAGGTCTTTCATTCTTTAATATCTCATCATGATGTAAAGAAGCAGAGTTTAAAGAAAGCTCTTTTCACTCAATAATATGGCTGGACTTACCGCCTCGTAATTCTAACCCCTCTAATTAACTAAAACTAGCATATAGATGGTATCGCCTTCGTCAGCTTCTAACTATTTATTTTTCTGTACTTTATTTCTGTTGCTAACTTCTAATTGACACCATGGTCGGTTCATTCGCCTTAGTCAACTAGTAATATTTAATTCTTTGTTTATTTATTTATTGCATTATTAAATTACTTCTAGTCTTCGGTTGACAATATGGTCAGTTTATTCGCCTCCGTCAACTTTTAATATTCCTTTATTCTTGCTTACTCCTATGCACACTAAGTGAGTCATCCTTGCAATGCCAATCTTGTCGAAATACGTAGGAAGAGTTGTTCTCAGTGCGACTGCTTATCCTTTTTCAACACGCGGAAGTATTGTGATGACCCTTTCTGTTGTGCATTCTAATAGTCTAATACAATTACCCTCTGCTTTGTTTTAATTAAGTACAGGTCACACTAATTAATTCAGAGCACAACTATGACTCTGAACACCAAGTATGTTTTTATTTTTTGTTATTTAAAATTTAAAAGTTAATTAGTGTGTTACCAAGAAAATTTTTTATTTTTAAAATTTAAAAACAAACACAATTTTTGTTTTTGTTTTTGTCAAAATAAAAAAATTGAAAGTATATCCAAACATTGCCTAAACAAGAAAAAAAATTTATGTTTTTATTTTTTTCACACAAAAAATCTTGTATTATGGACAATTACAATCTAAACATTTGATTTACGGTTTTTCTTTTTTTTTTTCTCTTTTTTTTCAAATTTTCTATGGCCAAAGCAACATATCAAAATTAGTAAATAAAATTTAAATTTGTACTCGTAGACACTAAAGATTTGTTTAATAATACCTATTTAAACAGGTTTTCGTTTTTTTAATAAAAAAACGGAAATATTTTTCAAAAGCATGTTTGATAAAATTACTTTTATTTTTTTCTTTTCTTAATTTGAAAACAAAATTTTAAAATTTTTTTAAAAAAAATTCTTGCTTGCAAAAATTTTTTGAACAATTTTTAAGAAAGATTGATATCAAAATTCAAATATATGTAGATTCATATCACCATTTCTCTTAATATTTTCTCACTCATCACTATCTATCTTGTTACTATCTCTCTAGTTTATTTTAAAAGTGGTATTTTTATAAATATTTATAAAAGTATTAATTTTTAAAATAAAAATTTTAAAAGTGATATTTTTCAAAATAAAATTGTAAAAAATAGTGACAGTTTTAAAAAAACTTCTCCATTTTTATAAAGTGCTTAGTGGGGGTGTTCGTAGCTGGTTTGGACAGACTAAATCTCCAATCCAAAAACCAATCCGAATGTGCGATTTGGTCGGTTTACCAATCCGTGTGGTTTGAGTTAGTAGATTTAAACCGGCCAGACCGCACCTACATTTTTACAGCCAGTTTGGACGGTTTCTGCAGTTTGAAAACTTACAAAATTTGAATTAATACAACATCAACTAAGTTCATATTATAATTATATTTCATCTAAAATATAAAGTCCAAATATAAAACGAAACCATAACATAGTTAAAAACTACAATCAAATCGAACGTCCTAGTAAACTTAAACTTTAGTTACAACTTACAACCTAATCAAAATTGAATAGCAAACTTAAAGTCTTTAATCTTAAACACATTAACAACAAGACTTAAAGTCTAAAATATCATAAAAGTCTTAAGTAACATATTCTTAAATGAGCTAAGAGTAATCATTACTCAATTAGAATGAATGAGCTTAAATTTTAAATATTAATATACATATATTATTTTTAAAGAATACATATATAAACTTATTGGCCGATTCGGTTTGAATCCGATCGAATTTGTCCAAAACTGAAAATCGAACCGACCAAGTCGATTTTCATATTTTCTAATCCATAACCAGCCATTTAAGAAGATAAACCGCATAGATTGGCCTGTTTGGACTGGATTGGGTGGTTTCCATGGTTTTGCGGTTTTTTTGAACACCCCTAGTGCTTAGCACTTGGTCCCATGTAGCAGCTCCTAATGAACTACCCTGCTCGACACGATCGCAAACAGACACAAATGGGGCGCTTGAGGAAGCCGCTTGCCCTAGTGAGCTCGAAAAAGAGGAAAGGGAGGATACAAGAACAAGAGAAATTTATGCTAAATATCCTTTTTAAATTTAAATTTCAAAAATACACGTTTTTTTACTTTCCGTTCAAAAGTACCCATTTTATGGTATACATTTCATATGTAAAATGTGTGTAGTTTATATTTACAGTGTAAATATATACCACAGCTTACATCTACAGTGTAAATTTTTACTTATGGCACATATTTTGAAATGTATACCAGGTTAGTTTTGTACACAAAATACATACCACGGTATATATTTCATATTATAGTATACATTTCTCCAAAATCAGGTATTTTATGAAAAAAAAAATAAAATAAAGGTATTTATGAAAATATACTTCAGAAAACGATTATATATGATCTTTTCCCCAAGAAAGTTGAGTCACAAGGCTTTGTTTTTTAATACCACTTTTAAAATCTATTTAGATGAATACCATTTTTTCTCTCTCCTCATTCTCTCTTCCTTTTTTCCTTTATTACTCTTTTTTTTGGGGTGTGACAATATTTTATAATTAGTCACTAACTAAAAATATTAAGTCACAATTATATGGAGACAATTAAGAAAATATGATGTGTCAAACAAAAGAGAAGTTTGACGTTTCAAGATAAGTGTCAATTTTTTATTGGATAATTGCCAAACATCAAGCAAATAAAGACAAAAATTTCATCAAATCAAAGAGAGCCAAGTGTCATTTTCTCAAGTTGCCACCTCAAAATTGTGTTTGCCACCACTGCTACATATGTGTCAAGCTCTTAGACACTTACAATTAGGAGAAGATACGTAACTTACAACGTGTGAATAAAGCTTTGAGCTCTCAAAGCCGGTTGCACCTCTTCACCGTTTAGAACATTGCCTATATATAGCCATTATCTTTTGTAAAAAAAAGAGGAGGCCAGGATGATATATATGTTAGCTTTCAGTCTTTCTTTATGCCAGAACATCATTTCATTTTGTTTTCTCTAAAACCGTGCCTTTCAATCGTTCTCTTCTTTGGTCTTTAACCAAGTTATTTATTCTCTATCCCACTCACTTTTTACGTTTTCTTTTTTTTTTTTTTTTATTCCTCAACCAAAAGCAATCAATCCATATATACATATATGAGCTTTATAATGGAGGCAATCATCTGATATACAATCCTTGAGTGTCTTACTATCAATATTAATACCAAAAAGTTTTGTTTCGTCCTTTTCTTAAACCAGACTTCTCTGCTCATCTATTCTCTATATTTATGCTATCTTTTTCCAATTAACGTCACACCCATCGTCTCCAATTTTCCTTACATTCTCATTTTATTCACTACCCGGACCCATTAGTCCTTTTATTTCAATCCAACTCTTTATCACACATGTATATATATAGATATATGCTCATCTACGTATCAATATTCTAATTTTTATTTATTTAATTTTCCTATCTCGTACCTAATTTTGTGGTTCATTTAATCACAAAATTCATTATTTTTATTCCAATTTCATAGATTTTGGGATACTGACTACTCCTCGGACCAGTTTCTCACGTTCTATATATTTGTGATGCTTATCAACTAACTAACTATATATTGTGCTAATATTTAAATTCTGCACTTTAAATACCAGCAGATCCGTGATTCTGAGTTATTTAGCAAGTTGAGTTGTAGCATATACGACCCTTATTTGCAACCGTTCACGTTAAATTCAGAGATCTAACTCGTTGAATTACCATCAAAAGGCATCCATTCATATCAAGTATTTTAAAGTATATATTTCCTGTGTAAAATGTGTATGGTTTATATGTACCATAGTTTATATTTACAATTGAGATTTATATTTCTAATACACATTTTCAAATGTACATTGTGTTATTTTTATATACGAAATGTATAGGTATACATTTTTCCAAAAAACAGGTGTTTCATGAAAGAAAAATAACAAGCAAGTATTTACGACTCTCTTATTATGTAGTAGATGAATGCTCATCGTTGGAATTTCGATGGTGATGAGAGGCTCAATATCAAGAAAACGAGAAGGGAGTTTTCAATCATTGCGGCCGGCGGGCAAATTCACCCAAAATGGAAGAAGGAATCGAGAATTGATATTGGCACAAATTACGGGAAGTTAACTGGGGTTTACCCTGGTCAAATCTATAAAATAAATTAGTACGATGTGGCATGGTTTTATTCATTGGACAGGGTTTAGGACTAGGACAGATAAATTTGACAGGGGCTCCAAGTCCGGTTCCACCGATGGGCTAGTAGAATTATTTTCTTGGCAGCGTATAATAGGGGAGGCTTCTGATAAGTTATAAGGGTTAATGGGTCCCTGAACTATCCAATTTGTGACAATTTAATCCTCAGTGTTCCAATTATAGCAATTAAGTTTATGAACTTTCTCATTGGACTACCCAAATTGTAATATGCTGTTAAATTTCTGACCAAAAGCACATGCAAGAAGTACATAATATTATCTAAAAGTGTATTTGAAAAGTAATTTAGGAATTTTGAGTATAAAAATAAACAATCACAGAAAAATTTTCTTTAAACTTACGGTTCCAAAATCTACCCTAAAAAATACAAATAATACATCTTTAATTTGGAATCTTTAATTGGTAAGTTACTAGTGTAGTTTATTCTCACTAAGAATGTGGTAATCTTATCTGGGTTACTAATGTAGTGACATTAGAATAAAGACACTTAATATAATGTTGACTATATTGGACTGGACCAGATAAAATTTATTCTCCAATAATCTTTCGTTTCATGGAAAAATTAATATTATCATTAAGATGGTCATACATGAGATAATCTTAATCTTGAGTATTTAACAGACTCCTATTTGTTAAATTATATTTTTTGACTTATTCGATACGGCCTTGTTTTTAAAATAGTCTAAAGTCTTGTATCTTGGAAAAATAGTTTAGCATATAGCTGGGAATGATAATATACAGATATGGAATCCATACCCTTCTATTTGGAAGTCGTAAGAATAATTCCCTTAAGTGGTAATTCAGGACTTGAACAGTTAAGCGCTTAATTTACAATAAGATTATGAATTACTTGTTCATTAGAGAATTATTGGAACTTAAGAATAAAGAAATAATTAGTAGGTTAGCATAATGAACCTAGCGCTAATTGTGAATTATTCATAGAGGATTAACTCATATGTAATGATTATATCAGTGGACTGCTTGATAGTTTCTTCGAATAAATTTTCACTCTATAATTTCAAGAGTGCAATTCTAGGTTTATAGTAGAGTAACTCTAGAATTAATAAATTAGATATATTAATTAAAGAGTTTAATTAATTGTCCAAATTTATTGGAGCTTGAATTATAGGTCCATAAGTCCCCAGTTCTGACTCCCAATTGCTGTCGTGAATTATGTATGATTGTAGGATATTAAATTGTTTAATTTATATTACTCTCTTCAAATAATATATATAGAAAAAAGTTCTCTAGACAACATTAATTCTTGTAATAATTATTATTATAAAACTATGGATAAATATTAATTAATTATTTAGATAATGTTAGACACAAATTATGAAATAAATATTATTAAATAGTTTGATAATATTTTTGAAATTTTAAATTTTTGAATTTCATGGATTAAATGTGATTTACTCTATTTATTTTCAAATTTTAAAATCTGAATTTTAGTTTCAAAATAATAATAATAGATAAAATACTTTTAATTAATAGTTAATTAAAATTATATATTTAAAAAAGGGGAGATTTTTTTTTTAATTTGTGGTGTGCGCCCTCTCCCCAAAATTTGGGAAGGTATTGTTAATATATATTATATATAGATATATGTATATAAAATAATTTAATTAAAAGTTAATTAAAATTATATTTTAAAAAAAAACTATATCCCAATTATTATTATTTTAAATGTGTCTATAGGGCTCTTAAAAAATATACAATCTTTTTCAGAGCAGTCAATTTTTCTAAGAACCCAAAAAGAAAAAGAGAGAAAAGTGAGACTTTCTCTGAAAAAAAAATATTTAGATCTTATTATTCTCATGTGTTGAGAAAAATAACAAGAACAAAAAAGAGAGCTTTAGACCTACGATCATATTTTCCTGCCAACTCGGTCATTCACTTATAAAGGAGGCTTGGATTGGAAGATCGTAGTTCCGAAGAAAATGAAAGCTAGGATACCCTACAGAGCTTCGAAAGGTTCTTTTCTAAATCTCTAGCATTTATTAATGGTGATTAATATATGATAAATAATCACATGAGCTTGTTCGATCTGCAAAATTTTTTGAAACTTGGGGCCACTACCCTTCCGCTGCAATTTATTCTAAAACCAACAATAATATGTTCGTCACGTGTATTTTTGGTCAGGAATTTAACAGTAAATTGCAATTTAGAAAATTCAAGAATTAGATTACTTAAAATCAGAAAGTTCAGAAGCTTACATGTTACAATTAGAACATTGACAAATTAAATAGTTCAGGGATCATTTGTCTCATATACCCAAATTACATTTACTTCGCTTGATACATGCTCAAAGGAGGACGGTACCATATTATGTTACCTTTTGGCTTTTGGCAGTCAGATGCTCAATGTGTTGGATTTTATGGTGTTGGCTGGAAGACTTAAAACAAACGAAATGATTTTTTTTCTTTTATTTTGGAGAAGAACATAATTACAAATGAATAATGCTATGTGTATCAAAATTTTTACCAAATTTTTAATACTAACACATGTAGTATGTGAGTTGGCAACATTCAATTAGTAAATATGATTAACTTATTTATGGTAAGTTTTAATACACCAATTAAATAGGGATAATGCTTGAGGTACCAACTTTTGTACCAAAATTTTAATTGGCATGTAATTTGTCACCACTTAATTGGTGATAATGTTTAATCTATTTGTGGTAAGTTTTAATACACTAATTAGATAGTGACAACTAACATGCCAAATGTGTTGGTTCAAAATATTTAGTATAAAATTTAGGATATATAGTATTATCCAATAAATAATGCCAATTCAAATATCACATGTGTTGATATTAAAAATTTAGTTCACCTAACATTACCAAAAAAGACAACAACAAGGCTTAAAATAGCAATAGGGGTAAAAACAATCTAAACACCGTAACCATGCGTGTCACGAGAAAAGTCTATATCTCTTTCTAAAACTTTGTGACTTTTATATCTTTTTTAAAATTATTAGACTTGCTTTTTACTATTCTACCCTTATCTCATCTCTTTCAGTGTGCGAACGGTCCCATCCCCAAAGTCTCCGAGTCGGAGACTCCGACTCTGTCTCCGGCCATATCTAACCAGAATTGAGAACGACGTCGACAGGAATTTTGCCATTGTTGGGCTTCTCCAGTTCTCTCTCTCCCTATCTATCCCTTTCTCATCTCTCAAGTCTGTCCATGCATGACCAGTTCAAATGGAGTCGGTGGAGGTTCCGACGGGGATTTCGGTTGTGAAACCAGGTCCGATGATGGAGTCGCAGAAGGCGAATATTGTTTTACTGCCTCCGCTGTGTACTTTGAGATTGTACGGATCCGATTGAATCGGGTGGGGAAGACTCGTTCAGAGGTCCAAGATGAGGTATCGGCGTTCTTTGCGACTCTGTGTTCGTTTGTTGGATTAGACCCTAGTGGTATGAAGATTTTGTCTTCTTGTTGGAACCTAACAGAATCTTCTACAAATTAGTCTAACCTATTCCGAAGAAAAGAAAAAAATCGCTGGCGCAGACTTAAAATTTCCAATGAATACGTTAGTTTATTTTACTTTGGAACTTTTATATTATTATCAATTCGTAAAAGGCAAGAAATAGTATATAAGAAATGATAGGTGCACTATATTTCTCACCATTTATTCTTTTGCATTCCCTCCATTTTACACTGTTTGATACTTGAATTCTATTATAATTTATTATATTATTAGAATATTAAACTGAATAGTAGAATCACGTGTGAGACTGTATGTAAATTTGATACCTGAATTTTATTATAATTTATTATATTATTAGTATTATTAGAATATTAAACTGAATAGTAGAATCCACGTATGAGACTGTACAACTAGAGAATGTAAAAAAAAATGTATTTCGCATTTTTCGTAATATATATATTGCTTTCTAGGACGTTTAGACCTTACTCTGACTTGCTTCGGTGATATATTATAGCTCGTGTAATGTTAAATAATTGCTATCCATTGCTTACTAGTATTGCTACAGTGCTATATGTATACTTCCGAAACTTATGGGTATTAAAAAGTTTCAACACGTTAATGAAATTTAATTATAAAAAATGAAGATCCTAATCAATACAATCGTTCATATTTTTTTGAAGAATTTTAATTAGTATAACTATGATTTTCTGGTAAATGAATTACATACATCGGTAAATTAATTATATATTATGGTAAATGTATTATATATACCGATAAATGAATTATACACTATAGTAAATGTATTATATAGACTGGTAAATTAATTGTATACACTGGTAAATAAATTATATACACTGATAAATGAATTATATACTATGATAAATGAAACGGTCAAAGTGAGATTGGTGGTGTAAGGGTAATTTTGGCATTAGAAAATATAAAAACCAAAAGGGATTATATTTGTTAATAAAATAAAAAATGATATAGCTGTTAATAAAATAAATAAGTAATTTATCAGGGGTATAATGATAAATATACTATGTAAGTAAGTGATAAATTAATCTAAATCATGATAAATAAATGATATACCACTTCATAATAATGGTAAATAAGTAATTTACCGATGGTATGATGGTAAATATGCTACCTCTATAAGTGATAAAATTTTTCAAGTCAAGGTAAATAAATAATATACCACATTATAATAGTGGTAAATAAGTAATTTATTCGGGGTATATGGTAAATATGTCACCGTCTATAAGTGATAAATTTTTTCAAATCATGATAAATAAATGATATATTTCCTTATAATAGTGGTAAATGAGTAATTTATTCGGGGTATATGATAAATATGTCACCGTCTATAAGTGATAAATTTTTTCAAATCACGGTAAATAAATGACATATCACCTCATAATAGTGGTAAATAAGTAATTTATCTGGGGTATAATAGTAAATATATCACCGTCTATGAGTGATTTAAGTTTCTCAAGTCATGGTAAATAAATGATATACCACTTCATAATAATGGTAAATAAGTAATTTACCAGGAATATAATGGTAAATATGCTTCTATCTATAAATAAGAAATTTTTTCAAGTCACGGTAAATAATTTAAATACTACTTCATAATAGTGGTAAAAAGTAATTTACGAGAGGTATACTGGTAAATATGCTTCTGTCTATAAGTAAGAAATTTTTTCAAGTAATGGTAAATAAATTCTATACCACCTCATAATAGTAGTAAATAAGTAAATTATCATGAGTAAAATAGTAAATATGCTTCTATCTATAAGTAAGAAATTTTTTCAAGTCATGCTAAATAAATTTATACCAATTTATAATAGTGGTAAATAAATAATTTATCAGGAATATAATGATAAGCTCAAATAATTATTATTAAGAAAGAGATATATTTGTTAATAAAATAAAAAAGGGATATGTACTAAATCATACTTTCAAAAGTGGGGTATTTTTATTCAATCCCCGATAAAACAGTTGATGAGTGGAAAATAGTTGGGTAAATGACATGTTGTACTACTTTTAAAAAAATATTGCCTAAAATACAACCCAGCCCAATACACTTCCTTTTGTACGACACTTTTCTGAATATAGTCCATAAGTTATGCGGTGGCATTTCCGTAAATAAAACCGTTTTGTGTAAAAAAACCATTTATAATAAAAAAATATTTAAAACTATCTAGGAATATTGTTGGCTCAATCCATTAGCATGGTCCTTTTTGTCCTTCCCATCATGGGATCAATTCCCAACTCTACAACTTTTTTTCTTTTTCTTTTTCCTTTTTTTCTTATTCCTGAACCTTTTTTTTTTCTTGTTCACTTATGGTTTCTTTGTTATCTTCTTTCTTATTCTTTGTTTTTCCTTTTTCATTTTCTCTTTTTATTTTTTTATTTTTTGCATCGAACTTTATTACTTTTTTCCCTTTAGCTTTTTTTTTTTTTGTTTATTTTAAGTCTTTTTTCCTTTATTTGTTCTTTTTTTCGTATTTTCTTTTTTGAATTCATTTTTCAAAACTCACTTTCTTAAAAAATAATAATAATAATATTGAAAGCTAGAAACCATTTTTACTATTGGTTTTGAACTATTGGTTGTGGTCATTAGAATCTAATAGTTAATCAAAAAATATAAATCAGAAACGAAATTAGTTTCTAGTTCAAAATAATTTGGTTTCCGTAAAAAAATAAGTTGATTATTGCTATTCTTGAAATCAAAATCTAAATTAGTATTAAATAGTTTTCTGTTGTTTTTATTTTAAAAATATAATTACTTAATTTGAGAACTTTATCATATTCTACAACGTCCTTGTTCAATGTCTCACTCAATTCTTGCTAAAGGGCATTCTGCAAAAAAGAAACCACAATAGTTTTCAGGAAACTTTCATTATTTTCTTGTGATTTGAAAAAGAAACCACAATGATTTATATAAAATTTTCGTGATTTCATGTGATTTACTTAGCTACAGAGCATTCTGCAAAATAGAAACTACAATGGTTTTTAAGAAACCTTCTTGGTTTCCTGTGATTTACTTAGCTACAGAATATTATGCTAAAGGAGACCACAATGATTTCTATGGTTTTTTGTGATTTACTTAGGTACATGACATTTTGCAAAAAAGAAACCATGATAGTTTCTAGTGGTTTATTAGAAACCTTTGTGGTTTTCTTTAATTTATTTAACTACAAGGCTTTTTGCAAAAAAGAAACCACAATGGTTTTCAGGAAATATTCGTGGTTTCCCGTGATTTACTTATGTACAGAACATTCTGCTAAAGGAAACCTTTGTGGTTTTCTGTAAGGACATTCCGCTAATAGGAAACCAAATTAGTTTCCAGAAAACTTTCGTGGCTTCCTGTGATTTACTTACATATAGGGCATTTTGTTAGAAGGAAACCTTTGTGATTTGGCATTCCACTAAAAGGAAACCAAACTGGTTTCCAGTAACCATTTGTAGTTTATTCTAATTTACTTACATGCATGATTTCTATTAAAAGGAAATTTTTATGGTTTCTTATGATTTACTTAAGTACAGTGCATTCCGCTGAAAGGAAACTGAACTGGTTTTCAAGAAACCTATGTGATTTTCTATGATTTACTTACGTACAAGGCATTCTGCTAAAAGGAACTGAACTGGTTTCCTGTGATTTACTTACTTATAGGGCATTCAGCTAAAAGGAAACCTTTGTGGTTTCTTTCGACTTATTTACCCACAGAGTATTCTGTTAAAAAGAAACCAAACTGGTTTATTAGAAATCTTTATGGTTTCCTGTGACTTACTTACATAAGAATAGAAAAAAAAAAAAAAAAAAAAGGTTAGTGTTTCTATATAAAAAAAAAGAATAAAGTGCAAGGAAAAAATAATTAAAAAAAAGGAAAAAAAAATAATTTGAAAAAAAAAGAAAAAAAAATTGAGAAAAAAGAGGGAATTATTATTAATAACCAAGTTGAATAATTTTGTTGGCGAAATTAGTAACTAATTTAGTTTCTATATGTAGATAACTTTAAAAAGAAAAAAAATAAAAATAATGAAAAAAAACTTAAAGAAACTAATGACCAATTTGATTAATTTTGTTAATGAAAATTAGTTACTAAATTGGTAATTATTTGTAACTAATATTAAAACGGAATAAAATTAAAAACAAAGAGAAAAAAATTAAAATAATGAAAAAAAAAACAAAAATGTTAGTATGGGGACTCGAGTTCCAGCAAACAATGTTGGGTTTCTATCACTTTTACAAATAAAAATCTAAAAGAATTACAAAAATACGGAACTCATGCCTTTTTTCAAAATTTCGTACAGTTTTTATTAGAAAAACATCACTTTTTAAAAAATATTTAGAAAAATATCATTTTTTAAAATAGTTACTAGTTACTAGTTTCTGGAAACTTGTTACTGATTACTAGTTACCAGTTATACACTAGTTATAAGTACCTTTGGTTACTAGTTACCAGTTTCTGAAAACTGGTTACCAAAAACTAGTCATTATTTTAAAAAATTGTATTTTTCTAAATAATTTTTAAAAAATGGTATATATCTAATAAAAACTGTATCGCACGTTAAAAAACTTAAACCACCGTATTTTTCAAACTTTTTTCTAAATTACCGTATAATGTCTAATTTCCCCAACAATGTTAGTGGCTTAGTCATTTGTGGCCCAACCACTAGGCCATAAATCTACCGTGGTTATTCTAGCTCATAATATTAAGAGACTGTTTTTGAAAAAGATAATAAAAATTACGAAATTATCACCGCGTTTTTTAGCTGAAGTATTTAGAAAAATACCAACAAAAGTCGTACGAATTTTAATTATTTTTTGAGAGTCGTATTTTTGGTATTATTTTTAAAAAGATAGGTATAAATGTCCAAAATCCAAAATAATTACAGTGGTGTATGCTCGATCCACCTTTCATACATAGCAAAGCATTCTTTAGGCTTGTACTGAGGAGCTGTATGCCCTGCTCCCTGCAAGAAAACCAAAATCCAAACCAAATAAATAACCATGACTCCTAATGTTAATATTAATTGAAAATATTCAATATTGACAACAAATCTGAAAATTTATTTCTTGCCTTGACAGTTGCGTATGTCATCTGATTTGAGTAACTCATGGTGTATCTGTCCAATGTAACAATTGAATATGTTTCATTTGCTTAGTATATATTATCACTAGGATAACAAAACTTTGAACGGAATTCGAAACTCTAAAGAAGAAATTAAGTCCTAGCTAGAAAGACTGGATCTAGATCAAATTACATTTAATAATCCCATTAAATTCTAAAACGTTTGAGATAATTCAATAGTGAAACTCACAAAAATCATATGGTTCCCAGTAAAATTTTCAGTACCGGTTTTTTTTTTTAAAAAAAAAGAAACTATATATATATATAAAGGTTGCCAATCCAGTAGGTATTTTTTTTTTTTACCTATGTGTAGGTATTTTTTTTTAGCCCTTGGATCATTATCTAAAAGTGATCCAATGGCTATAATAAGGTGCATGAAAAGACGTGCATCATTAATGTTTTTTCTCTCTCTTACTTTTTAATATAAAAAAATGTGCAAAAAAAATTTTTATTGGTCAAAATGATACCTATGTGTAGATAAAAAAAAAATACTTACCGGATTGGTGCCCATATATATATAGAAATCCCCAAGTCATGGTGTACATATATACTTACCCTGCAACTTGGCCTTGGACAATCCATGGCCTCCAGCCATCTACAATGGAGTAATTTAAAGACTTTATCCATGCTTCAGTGGCTAAATACGGGACAACCATATCATGATCTCCACTATTCAAGGAAATTATAACCAAAAACGACAATAAATATAAGAATCTATTTATGGCCTTGTAACTTATATGTTAATCAAAATATATATATACAATATGTATATATAAATAGATTAAAATGCACGAAATTTGACGATTCACCTGTAGATTAAAGATCGATATCCTTCAGCACTAAGCTTTGCATGATACTGAATAGAGCTAAAAACTTCTTGTTTGTAGTGATTGTATACCTCGCCATTGCATCGATGCCATTCCGCTATACTTTCCTGCACAACATTACGCATTTCATGCCACTATTTTTCTTTTATTATTTTTAGTAACAATTATCACTCCACATTTGGCTTATTTTTTTTTATGTACATATATATATATATGGGCACCAATCCAGTAGGTATTTTTTTTTCGTATACATATGTATTATTTTGGCCAATGAAAATTTTTTTTGTACATTTTTTTATATTAAAAAGCAGGAGAGAAATAACATTAATGATGCACGTCTTTTTATGCACTTCATTATAGCCGTTGGATCACCGTTAGATGATGATCCAACGGCTAAAAAAAAAATACCTACACATAAGTATAAAAAAAAAAAAAAAAACCTACTGGATTGGCAACCTATATTATATATATACACATCTATGAGACGAAATGGGTTGGTTCTAGTGGTAAGAGCACCTATAACTTGAGATCTCGGTCCTAGGTTCGAGTCACATCTGTATAAGCGTAAAAACTTATTATCCCTAATGAAGTAAGGATTAAGTATTAGTATGTATTTTTTCTTAATTTATAATAAGTGGAGGTCATTAATTAATTCTCACTTTTAAAATATATATATATATACACACATCTATGATACGATTGTCATCTGACATTTTGTTATTACCTTTTGTATATGAAGGGCTTCGCGAACAAGAAAGTCGTTGGCCCAATAATAAGAAAGCAATTGATCATATTCCTGGACACACGAGGAAAAGGAATGAGTCCATTACTACGTTATGTCTCTTCTAAAGAGGAACGTAATTTGGTTTGATTCAAGCCATTGTTTTATTTTACTCTAGCATGTTGAATGATAATTACCAGTTTTCCTTCCAAAAAGAAATATAGATAGAGATCAAAAAATCAGACATTATAAATCAGTTTCCTATACATGTACGTGATAAGGGTAATTGAGGAACCCATAGATGAACTTATAATATTTTTTTTCCCGAATAATTGATTCTTAAGTATGCATGTAATTATATATACTTTATTTATATTATGTCATAATTAAAACCAATTCTGTAGTTATATATATTACTCGACAACCGAATTCAGGAAGTGGCGAATCTGAATAGAGAAATCCTTCAAAATATTGATCGAGGGATCTTCTTTCAGTTTGTGGTTTTGGAGAAGCAAAAAGGCAGAGTGGCTCCAAAATATGTCCCTGATTAATTCCTGAAATGCACTGTGTAAATACGAACTTAATACAAGTAAGAAATTAATTTAAGATAGACAAAAGCATATTAAAAAGAATATATGATAGGTTTAACATATGATATTGTTATTTGCTTGACTTGCCTACCTTTTGATAAGCTTCAAAAACTTTCAAACACTTGGTATTCTTGGGATCCATGTCCTTATACTCTCCTCCGCAACTTTTCTCCAGCGACTGAACAAAATATATAGACAACCCAGCCAAAAATAAAATGTAGACAAATTAAAGTACAATTTAAAATCCGCCAGTTGGTTTCTCATGGCCTTATTTATTTATTTTTTTTTTTAAAGTGAGGCTTAACTAATGACCTCCACTTATTACAAATTAAAGGAAAATACTTACTATTACTCAATCCCCATCCCACCCCATTAGGGATAATAGGTTTTCACGCCTACCCCAGTGTGACTTGAACCCAGGACCGAGATCCCAAATAATGGGTGCTCTTACCACTTGAGCTAACCCACTTCGTCGTTCTCATGACCTTATTTACTTAGCATGGTTACTCATTAGTAATGGGAAAGTGAATAAGTTAAAAGTTTCCATTTATTTGCGCGTATAAATGTATAATATTCAGGAGTTGTAGGCTTCACATGATCATTACAAAAATTAGAAAATGGAAACACATATAGTCCCATGGAAATTTATCTGTTTGTCCTTATCTTAGAAAGAATCTCGTTTCTTAAAAATGGTTCCCCATATATATATAACAGGTATTAATTTTTTAACCTATGCATAGGTATTAATTTGGCCAATGAAAATATTTTTTGCACATTTTTTTATATTAAAAAGTAAGAGAGAGAAATAGCATTAAGCACGTCTTTTCATATACATCATTATAGCCGTTGGATCACCATTAGATGATAATCCAACAGCTATAAAAAAAATACCTACACATAGGTAAAAAAAAAAAATATATCTACTGGATTGGCAACCATATATATATAATTTACACTTGGTATCCGTTTTTATACTTTATTTTCATAAATGTTCGTTTTTAATTTTCTTGTCAAAAGTATATATTTTTATGGTTTACACTTTATGCGCAAAGTATGAGTGGTATACATTTACAATGTAAATTTTAACTTTTGAGGTATATATTTCCCGTGTAAAATATGAACGGTATATATACATTATAAATGTTTACTATGGTTTATATTTTTCATTATAAATTTAACCTATGGTATATATTTTGAAACGTGTGTTAATTTTTAATGATATTTTTATTAATGTAATGTATATATACCACGATATACATTTTATGTGTAAGACATTAGTGGTCTACGTTTCTCCAAAATCGGGCATAGAAAGGGTATTGGTGAAAAAAAATTAAAAAACAGATATTTATGAATTTTTCCCATATATACATATATTGTCAATCCGTAAACATGCCTCAATCGACAGGGCCACTTTGGGCCCATATGCCCCCCTCAGCTTTTTGAAATTTTCTTTTTTACCCTAGTATTGATAAAAATATTCGATTACATCCTTGATTTGCTCCCTTAGATTTTAATAATGTAAAATTTACTCACATATTTCATGAAAAAAATTTAATAATTCTCCTCTTTTGTCCTATTAAATTTTATAATTTTTAAACTTTACTTCTATTATTATTAAATAATTAATTTTTTCTATACTTTTATGAATAATTTTCTTTAGACCTTACTTTAAAATAATTTTTTTAAATCATGTCCATATTGACTATATATATTTTAAAATTATTATTTTTAGATTATCGGTCTTAAGTTATATAACTCAATTATAAGTCAATTTGAAGAGAAAAAAAATATAAAAAAAAAAGATAAAAAAATTCAAATTTAACATTTAGATTTTTTCCCCTGAACAATTTTTCTCTCTCCGTCATTGGCCTTAATAGTGGTGCAGTTTTGGGGGGAGTGCCGGTTCTTGAAGTTAAATGTATAATTACCTTGTAGAGTTCATCCGAAATAAGCGCCATTCCATGAACAAATGGGATTACATAATTGCCATCTGATGGATCTGTCACGGGATTCCCAAGTATGTATCCCTAAAAACATTTGTGCACTTCTATTTATACAGCTTTTTGTTTTGAAAAAAAATACTTTCTTTGGCATATATGTAAAGAAAATAAAATTGCCATTAGAAGTTATAATTTAGATACCTTAAGATCTATTGGTGGTATGGTGCCTTCCTTAATCCCTGCATGTCCAGAATTAATGTGTTTAGTGTTGAGAAAAAAGAAACTATGCGCAATAGAAAATTAACGCAAAACAATGAGCTACGTTTACTGCATTGTATTGTATTATATTATAATATTATGTTTGATTTTGCATTGTATTAAGATATTGTATTAAAAGTTATTTGAAAAATACCACTTTAAAAAATTTATTTAAGAAAATATCATTTTCAAAAAAATATTTAGAAAAATACCACTTCTAAAAATCTCACTTTCAAAAGAATTTTTTTAAAATATCACTTTCTAAAACTAATTTTAGAAAAATACCACTTTTAAAAGGGATCAAGTGACGTGAGAAAAACGGAAGAGAGAGAAAGTGAAGAGAGAAAAATTAAAGACAGAAAAAGTGAGAAGAGTCACTAGTGTACAATACTATGGTATAATACAGTGTAATACAGACCTTTTTTCGATATTAGATAATGTTCTCCGTATTATATTAAATTTCGATACTGTATTAAATAGTATAATACAAAAGCACAACCAAACACAAAATTATTTTTAATTAACACAATGCGAAATGCTTAACAGCGTATCAAATAGGACATTATATATATATATAGATTCCCAATTTAATAAGTTTTTTTTTTTTACCCATCGATAGATATTTGTTTTTAGCCATTAGATCATATTGATCTAACAACTATCATAATCTGAGTAATTAGAAAAATAAAATAAAAATAAATATATATTATTTAATGCTTCTCTCTATCTACTTTGACCATGAAAAGACGTGCATAACCTATTTTAATTGGGCAAAATAAAACCTATAAATAGGTTCCCATTTAAATAATTACAATAATATTTACCCATGGATGGTTACAATGATTTAAGCCATTAGATCTATATCCTACGGTAGTGATTAGTTTGGTAGTTAACCAAAAAAATTTAATGCTATTTATCAGTATCAAAAAAATTTAATGCTATCACTATTTTTTTTAGTACCCATTCATAGTCACAAAAAAATTGAAACTATTGAGAAGTCCTCCATATATTTATATATATATATATATCGTTTGATGAAATACTTACCTACGTCCAATGGGAAAGTAAGATCGAATAACTAATAATCCCAAAAATGTTACAAACTCACAAACTCTCTTTAGGGTTTTTAACACTTTTACGTAAAAAAAAAAAAAAAAACAAAAAGAATTACAAAAATAGGGAGGTCAGTTTTTTTTCTTTTTCCAATTTCTGTACGGTTTTTGTTAGAAAATATCACTTTAAAAAAAATAGAAAAATACTATTAAAATAGTTACTAACTATCAGTTTCTGAAAACTAGTTACTGGTTACAAGTTACTAGTTTTATACCAGCTATAAATACCTTTGGTTACTAGTTACTAGTTTCTGAAAATTGGTTATCGGTTACTAATTACTATTCTAAAAATAGTATTTTTAAATATTTTTAAAAAAATAATATTTTTTCTAATAAAAACTGTACCGAATCTACAAAAAGCACAGCCTGCCATACTTTTCTAAAAACAATTTCCAAAAAATATCATAAAAGGCCTAATTTTCACTCTCTTTATGCAAAAGGTAATACAAGATTTTCCTCTCACTTCACTCTCCTTATAGCTTTGACACTATATGATGGTAGTTTTCCAACTTTTTGGCTTTAACACATATAATAAGTTATCCAATCTGAGTCACAACTCAAAACTCGGTAGCATAACAAAACCAAATCTTTATAAATTATAAGCACTTACAGTAGTTTTAGAACTCTATAACTATTGCATTAGCCTGATCATACAAGCTAGAAATAAAATTTTTTGAGTCTATTATTCAAAAAATTAGTACTTATGTTTCAGCTATTTGTTTAGTTTTAAGCTAACATAATTTGGATAGTGCTAGGGATTCCACATAGTTTACTACCTTTTTAATATCACTCGATGTGGCAAATGAGATGTCACTATTCAACTTATGAATTGAAACTTACCATAAATAGGTTGAATATTATTCACTATTTGTATGGTGACAAATCATATACTACATAAGGTGATATTGAAAATATGAGATATGAGGTGTGATATTTAACATTATTCAAGTAATTTTGTTCTAGATTATTTGGACATAAGTTATGACTTCTAGTGTATTATATTACTGATTTGTTGAAAACAAAATGAAAAATTAGAAAATAAATAATCGTAGAAATTTGTTTATAGCTAGATCTAAAATCGAGACAATAATCTGGTAACTAATTCTCATTAACAAAGTAAAGAGTACAATGGCAATTTAAATTTTTCAAAACCAAAAAATGTTTCAAAAATACATCCTACACTTATCCCAAAAAAAAAAAAGATAAAATGACGATTAAACTCGAAAAAAATATTTCATACTTATTCAACTAAAACTAAAAAAGGGAAACAAACAAGGAGAAGAGAAAGACTGGAATTGGAAATAGATAAAAATGAAATAGATTAAAAAAAAATGATCCCATAAATAAATGTTTTTCTTAATTATATATATGCATTAATAGAAATTTGGAATTGGAGTCATTTTCAATTTGATTCCATCAACAAAGCAAGAATAAAAATACCTCTTAAGAACTAACTCTACATATAGGTATATCTAGTTTTATTTCAATTAGGCCTTATATTTAAATATTATCATTTGTTTTTCCTGCCTCTTTCCGATATATCTATAATAACCGTATATTTGTCTTACCTATATACCTAGAAATGTCAATGTGGGCCTGGCTTTGTAGGCCAGCCCATATTTTGAAGAAAAAAGAGAAATTTAGGTGGATGACCAAAATTTTAAATTTGATTAAGTAGATGTCCACTTTTGAAATTTTATAGCAAAATGTCCAGGTATATATATTTTTACACTTGGTAGATGCACATATCTACCAATTTTAGTTACTGTACTGAAATGTACTGGGTACATAATTTTTCATACTTGGTATATAAAATTTTACACTTGGTATATATGCATATATACTGGACATTTTCCTATAACATTTGACAAAGGGACATTTACTGAAATTGGGCCCAAAATTTGGTCATACTTCTATAAGCCCCAAGAAAAAATACGGTACTAGTCTGACCCAACTCATATTAATGTGGGGCATGTGCCGGCCCATTACATATGGTAGGAATCGGACTGGGCTTCATTCATAGGCCCACATTAGGTCCACATTTAGTCATTCTATATATAATTTTAAATATACTCCTTAATTAAATTTTAAAAAAATCTTGATTAAATACTTTCATCTATATGCTTTTAATGTTATTTATTTACTTTTTTTTATTTATTTTCAATCTATTCAAATTTTAAAAGAATATGAATGAGTTTTAGGCTTATATTTGATATTTTAAAACATAGAACAACAACAAAATTAGGCTCACGTTGTGGCTCATATTCGGCCCGCATAAGCACGGCCTACTTAGATACGTATAAAATGTGAATTGGATTTGTGGGCTGTACCGGGCACCTTAATGAGAATATGGGCCAGAGCGGACCGGCCCATATTTTAGGCGGGCCGAGCTTAAGCACAGTATAAAGCCTGTATGATCTTATTAAATATTGGTCGGACCAATCCATTTTACATCTTTATACTTACCATTTGAGATTTGTTGGACAAGGAAAGGGAGAATAACTCCAGAATATGAATCTCCCGCGATGTAAACTGGATTTGGCATAAATTGTGTATGATTAATTAGCCACTGCAACATGCAATTTAATAATAATGATAAGGAAAAAGAAAACAAAAGAAAGAAAGAAAGAAAAGGAAGAATAATTCTAGAATATATTTTCAAAACAATTAAGTAACAAGTACTATCTTAATTAATTAAATAAGTAATTAGTATGTTTTTTTTTTTTTTGGCTAAAGGGAATTACAATAATTGCTTAAAATGTGCATTTTGTTTTTCATTTTTTTTTTGAATTCAATTTGTATGTTGGTGATTGTTTCCAAATTCATTTAAAAAAGAATATAGGCTATATTTACTAATTCGTAAAGAGAATGAATGGAAATGGAATGGAGGGAATAGAAATGAAGATGAATAAGAAACAATGAGTGACGAATGTTATGATTCCTTTCATGTGTTAATATAGTAACTAATTACATAGGAAAGGGAGGAGAGGTTATTAGTTCAAATATTGATAGTGATGGGTGTGTGAATTTTTTTTTTTTTTAACTTTTGTAATAAGTGGTGGTCATTAGTTAAGCCTCATTTTAAAAATAAAAAAAAAATTACACAGGAAATGAAATGTCTTTCCCTTTTCTATTTCCTTTCCTTTTTATTATGAATTATAAACATGCTCTAGACTAATGGGAAGAAGAGGAATATTCTGTGTCCATCCAATTATCTTTAGACACATTATTTAATTAGAATAATTATCGTATATAAATAACATAAAGATTAAAATGTTGATCTGAGCCTATATTACCAATGTAGATGAGTAGAGTACTTTTGTATAAGATATAAACACAATAACATCTATGGCAGTGAAAATTTTAATTTATCAAAGTTTTCTCAAACTATTTTACCTTCTTGAAGAATTGAACAAGATCATGCACTTGACTGAAATCTCCCATTTGATATGCTAATGTAGTTTTCGCATAAGAAAATCCAGTACCTACTGGAGAATCTATAAATATTATATTGGACACCTGTCACTCAATAGAAAAACATACAAATAATAGTAATGTTCCAATATTGTCTGAAAAATAAAAATAATTTATTGATAATTCATAATTGTCTTCTTAAGTATATTATACCTTTTTTTCTCATTAATACATACAAATAATCTATTGGACACCTATTATCACCACCCACTATTAAAGTTATAAAACCTACCCCTATTATCACCACCCACTATTAGAGTTGTAAAACCTACCCCAAAGTTTATATACAATGTTGAACATGTCAGTTTTGTTCTGCATTTTTTCTATATAATATTTATGAGCAATGTTACAAGACCTCAATAGTACTCAATACCATATGAGCTATAATTATATTACTGGGTGATTATAACTAATAAAATAGGTCTCATATAGGTCCTACTAAAGTATAATTATAATCATCCAATAACAGACTGACACATCATGTGATATTAAACATCATATGATGCTCTTTAATATCACTCTTATTTGGGTAGCGCTTAAAAAGAAGACAATATAACCTTTGTCCAGGAGTATTGGTTTAAGACCAATGTTGGTAAGCTTCCATCGTATTTCTCAACCTGGTAATTTAGTGGACCTACAAAATTCAAACAAAACACAAGGACTGTTAATTTGGCCAATTATGTCACGTTTGGTGCGCCATATTGAATTATACTATATTATATTGTATTGTATTAGAATAATACAATACTATGTTAATTTTGAAAAATACTATTTTTAAATATTAATTTTGAAAAACACCACTTTAAAAAGTGATTAAGAAAATAACACTTCTAAGATCAACAAATTTTAAAGGAATTTATGATACCATTTTTTAACATAAATTTACAAAATACTACTTTTTAAAAAAATATATATTTAAAAAGTACCACTTTAAAAGGGATATAGTTATATGAAAAAAAGAAATGAGAGAGAAAGTGATGTAAGAGAAATTAAGAATAGAAAATAAGAAGAGTGAGTATTATACAATATTATGTTACAGTTGAAATTAGAATAATGCTATGAGACATCTTAAAGTACTAAACATCACAGGAGATGCTAGTTTTTAGTTGGAAAATAGAATGACACTTTAAGTGGAAGCCAGTATAGGACTTAATATATTAATTTTATATTCCAGTAAAAAACTTATATCTGATACAGTAGTTGGCACCTTAGGGTGCCCCATAACATTACTCTTAAAATTTGTAATATAGTGTAATATAGATTTTTATTTTCCTGTGTTAGATAAAATATTCTTTATATTGTATTAAATTTTGATATTGTATTAATACAATACAAAAGTACAACTAATCACAAGATTATATTTAATTAGTTAAAATATAGTCTTTATGAGTGTACCCAACATCACATCGGGTATCAAAATTCACCGAACGATCAATTAAATCAGTACTTGACCAATATCTTCAAACACATTAATGATCAAGTCATTGAAGTGTTTTTGTCAACCGAATCGAGTTTCGTTAAATTGTATTTTATCAAACTGAAACGTATTAACTACTACCATCCAGTTCTGTCTATCGAAGATACAAAACAAAAATTGAAAATAAAATAAGAAAAATATCTGATGGACCCAATTTACCTATTTCATAGACCAGACCAGACCAGGCAGAGCAACCAGGGCCGCCAGTGAGCCAAAGCAACAGAGGGTCTTTCTCTGGGTTCCTCTCTGACTTGACAAAATAATAGAAAAGCTGGGTATTTTCCGATTCACCTACTCCAACGTACCTGATATATATATATATACACACACATATTAATCTATATATTAGGTGTTGGGATTAAGTACTAATATAATTAGAGCAGGTGTTATTTTCGTAATTTTTACCCTGTTTCGAGATAAAAAGGTAGTGGTCCTTGGAAACCAGGGAGATATTTGACCGTAGAAGCAGAGACCACAGGCTGTACGGAGCGAAGGAAAAGTAGAAGAAGAATATGGCGATAGAGAACAAGAGTTGGACCCAAAACGAAATACAGCATTGGTTTTGCCATAAATTCTGGTACCATAATTGGCACTTTGGGAAGAATAAGATGACTATATAGACGAGACAGAAGTGGTTATAGATTGGGATATTTGATTATGTTCAAGAGGAGAGGATGGAATGGTCAAGACGAGTTATCTATCAGAGTTTGACGCCAGCAAAAAGATTTGATGGACAAGTAACAACCACCAAATATGGAGATTTGCCTTTGCAACTCAAGTACTCAACCGCTCCTCTCGACTTTTTTGCTATTATTTTTATCAATATATATTTGTATATTTTCCAGATAACGTGTTCTTTTTTATTTATTTATTTATAAAAGAGGGAAACAGATAACGTGTTCCCCTGAAATAAATTTTGTTTTGTCCCCATAATTTAATTAAACTGGAACAAGGTGTTTGAATCTCTGACTAGTTTCCTATGCATACAGTGTTGTGTGATCAGCGACCGTGAGCTTGCATAAGCTCAAGGTGCGAGTTGGGCTACCTTATCAGCGCGACATCGGCAACACAGAAGCCTATTTGCAAAAGACGCGCCAGAGAATAAGGGAACTCCCCGTAAAACTATGTTGGACTTTTTAAATTTAATGTTGTCTTCGTCAAAAATCTTCGAAACTCACAAACTATTTTTTTTTCTTTTTTTCTTTTTTTATGACCTACAAAAACTTAATCTTTTTACATAAGATTTTTAATTATTTTCAGAATTTACAATATGAGTTGAGACCTAAACAATAATTCATTTATTAGGTGTATTAGAGTGGGTGTGCTCAGAATTAAATAAGATAATTCGTTTAAAAATATAGTGTTCCCTCCCTTAAAAAAAATTATAAAGACTGCCTTCATGTTATTTCCTATAAGGTATTTTCTAAAAGAAATGATAAATTATTTATAATAAAAAGAGAAAGAAAGAATTAAAGTGTGTGTGAAGAGACGGCAAAAAATGACAATAGAACTGTACCTGAGGCTTTGTTGGTTATGTTGGATTAGGATTGGGATTGAGATTATTTATCTCATATTCATATTAATTTGATGCTAATTTAGGATTGAGATAAATAATCTATAATCCCAAAATAGTATCATGTGAGTGGAATAATTTATCTCATTCAAAAATTTAGGATTAATAATCTCACACTCAAAAGTGATGGAGCCCACGTCTATTCCAAATTTTAAAACTAATGAGTCTCACATTATGAATACTTTTATTTGTTATGATTTAACTAATCTAAGATAATCCTATTACACATTCCAATGAAAAATGGGTCTCATATTATAATAATAATCATAATCTTATACAATACAATCCAACACACCAAATACGAAATATTGGAATATTATTAAATTTATCCAATCTAATAACATTACAATCCAGTCCGATGCTATAATTCAATCTCAGTCCTGCTTTTGGTACGCACCCTCAAGAGAAATAGAGTTTGACTACTTTTTCTTTCAGCAACTGACCATTCCCATCCCTCCAGATTGGTAATTCATGTTATTGGTTACGGTATAATCCAAACACAAACAAATACCACTAATAAGTCTATAAAAAAACTAAATACAAATATAACGTAATTTATAATCAGTGTGTAATCATGTTACACAACACATACAACTCGTTTAAGTTTAATATATGTATTACAGACTTTTTTTCATGCCATAATAATAACATGATTATTATTCGAAACGGATCTACATAACTAAGCATGATAATTTGGCAACTACAGACTGATCCAGAAAACTCACTGTTTTTAATATTAGTACTATATGTTTCTACCCAAAACTGACCCAAAAATTAAGATATGTCACTTAGACTCAACTTCAACATTAAAAGCGAAGTATAGTCAACGGTCAAATTAAGACTGTGACCCACTACTTTGACGGAACTTGATAATCATCACTTTGTGTACAGTTTATTTTCAACGATAAAGAATATATATACATAGGGAAGCGCTACAGTAGGGGCGCCCCTACGTAGGACGACCCTTTATACACCGTTGGATGGGAATCTGTAGAGAATAATGGGAATCTGTGGGAAATCTATTTATACATTTTTAAGACGATATCTTTAACATAGCAATTACAAACTCCGACGTGTAAAATAAGAATTTAGAGTCGGAAAAAAGACCAGCAGTGTTCTTGAGCTAAAAATCATTATAGTGATTTATGATCAATCCACCTTCCAAACATAGCTAAACATTCTTTAGGCTTGTATGTAGGTGCTGTATGTCCTGCTCCCTGCACGTATATAATCAATAAAACAACCAAATAAATAAATTAAAATATCATTATGCTCTTTATTATCTAAAATCGAAAGAATGACAACTGAAAACAAAATAGATATTTATGCACAATATTTCTTGCCTTAACAGTTGCAAATGTCATCCGATTGGAGTAACCCCTAGTGAATCTGTCCAGTACATTTAAATAATTATGCACATCAAAATTATTATCATTAGGATCACGAAATTTAAATGGAATCCATAATTCTAAAATGAATGAATAAAGTCGTAGAAAGCCTACAACAAATTATTTATACTAGTCAGGTTTGAGACAATTCAACAGTGAAACTTAATAAATCAAGGAGTGGTGTGCATACTTACCCTGCTACATAGTTCGAAATTAAATTTTTGCTACGTACTCATATATAGTCATACCATTTATTTTTTATTAACTATACCCTAGCTAGAATTCCTCCAAGGCAGGGTGTACGTACTTACCCTGCAACTTGGCCTTGGACAATCCATGGCCTCCAGTCATCTACAATGGAGTAATTTAAAGATTTTATCCATGCTTGAGTTTCCAAGTACGGGACCATCATGTCATGATCTCCACTGATCAAGGAAGTTACAAAAAAAAAAAAAAAAAACAATAATTACGAGAATCTATTTATAATACAATATTAGCCTTATAACTTGATCCAAATACGGATATATATATATATATATATATAATAAGTAGAGTAAAATACACGAAATATAACGATTCACCTGTATATTAAAGATCGATAGCCTTGAGCACTAAGTTTTGCATGATACTGAAAGGAGCTAAAAACTTCATATTTGTAGTGATTCTGCACTTCGTCACTACATCGACGCCATTCCCCTATACTTCCCTGCACAATATTATCTACAACTTAATTTAATGTCACCTGAGTTTTTCTTTTTTTTCTTTTCTTTTAGCAACAATTAATATTGCACTACGTTTTTCTTGTTTCTTTTTTTCTGATTTTATAATTGTCATTCGTCACACTACAGTTTCTAACCTTTCGTGTATGAAGGGCCTCACGAACATGAAAGTCATTAGCCCAATAACGAGAAAGCAATTGATCATATTCCTAGACACAACAAGAAAGTATGAGTCAGTACTAATTTTCCTCAAAAATCCGATCTTTATCACTCAATTTTCTGTATAATCTGTATATATATATATATATATATATATACACATTTCAAAAAACTTTACTTTTACTCACAATTAAATTTATGACTAAAAATGAAAAACTCGTGATTAAAAGAATTTGCGACTAAAAAGTTCATAGCTAAAAGTTTCACTCACAAAAAATTAAATTTGTGGGGACTAAATACTCTTAGTCACAATTAATTTTATTACTGTATATATAAGATTGTGACTAAATGTACGTTAATGACAACTTGTGACTAAATGTTATCTTTTAATTACAAAAAATTTTTAATTGTGACTAAATGTAACTTGTAGTCACAAAAAAGTTTTATTATGAGTAAAAGGTTGTCACTAAATGGTGACTTTTTTATAGTGATATATGTATATGGACAAAATGTAGAAGGATAAATGAGGAGACCAAATATAGATGTCAAACTGCGCGTGTAATTATATAAGGTAATTGAATCATTTCTTATTACTCGACAACCGAATTGGGGAAGTGGATCAGAATGGAGAAACACTTCGGAATATTGATTCAACGATCTTCCTTTAATTATATTTTGTGGTTTTGGAGAAGCAAAAGCACAGTGCGGCTCCAAAATATGTGCCTGATTAATTCCTGAAATGCACTGTAAATAGAAATTTTGATATAAGTAAAAAAGAAATCAGATCATGAATATATAGTAGGATTAAAATATGGTACTATTGTTTCCTCAACTTGCCTAATTACCTTTTGATAAGCTTCAAAAGCTTTCAAACACATGGTATTGTTGGGACTTATGTTCTTATACTCACCTCCGCAACTTTTCTCCAGCAACTGAACAAAGTGGACAAATTGAATAATATAAGTTCATAATCTACCCATTGGATTTTCATAGCCTGCTTCATTTACCTTCAAGAGCGTTACAACAATTAGTCAGTAATGTGAAACTGATTAGTAGGCTGCTTTCCTTCATTCTTGACTTTATTTTTAGCTCATGGAAACATACTATAGGATACCTGTCTATTGTCCTTAATATTTCATATTTCTCCCCAAGAAAAAAAAAAACATTTTTTTTTTATTGCCCTTGTGAATCATTCGACATGCCTTATAAGAGTGGTCACTTGTGGGTGAATGCTAGCTCAAGAAATCAAATAACTAATCACCTGGTAGATTTCATCTGAAATTAGTGCCATTCCACGACCAAATAGGATTTGGTAAGTATTGTCATTTGATCGATCTGTTACTGGGTTGCCAAGTATGTAGCCCTGGAACCAATTTTGCACCTCTACTTATATTAGATTAGCTCTTAATTTGTACGAGAAATTATCTTTTATAACTGGCGCGTATATATATATATATATATGTTTGTGTGTGTGTGTGTGTAAAAGAAAGAAAACTATCATTAAATGTTATAATTTAGAAACCTTAAGATCTAGAGGTGGTATGCTGCCTTCCTTAATCCCTGCACGTATGTCCAGAATCACGGTGATTAGTGTTTAGAGAAAAAATGCAATTCCCAAGTGTAGTAGAATAAAAGCAAAATAATAAGATAAATGACTTACATGGTTCGACAGAATATTTGCCTATGTTCACGGGGAACGTGAGATCAAAATATCTAATAACTTTAAACTAGCTTGTATATGTACTCTCAAACCACATAGTATAACACTATACTGATAGCCTTTAAGTACTTTCTTCACAAGTCCGACTCTCATAATGACTTCAACACAAAAAAATAATAAGTTAATCAATCCCGGTTAAACTCAAGATGAGTAACCTAGCCAAAACCAAACCAAATATTATCAATACCACTTACCAAAATAATCAGTGGAAGCTTTTATGGGAAAAGAAAAAGAAAAAGAAAAAAAGACACTAAAATTTAAAAATATATAAAATATAGAAAGTAGCCAGAAAGAACAAGCTAGAAATTGAAAATTGAGTCAATTATCCAACAATTAGCACTTATTTTTCGGGTGTTCATGGTCAGTCTGGACGGTCTAAATCGCCAATCTAGAGACCAATCCAAATGTGTAGTTTGGTCGGTTTACAAATCCGTACGGTTTAAATTAGTCGATTTAAACTGGCTAGACCACATCTATATTTTTGCGGCCGGTTTAGATTTTTTTCGCAGTTTGAAAACTTACAAAATTTGAATTAATATAATATCAACTAAGCTTATGTCATAATTATAATACATCTAAAATATAAAATCCAAATATAAAACCAACCATAACATAGTTAAAATTATAACCAAATTGAAAGTCATGGTAAACTTAAACTTTAATTACAACTTATAACCTAATCGAAGTTGAAGAGCAAACTTAAAATCTTTAATTTTAAACACATTACAACAATAAGACTTAAAGTTTAAAATATCATAAGAGTGTTAAGTAACATAATCTTAAATAGGTTAAGAGTAGTTATTACTCAATTAGAATGAATGTACTTAAATTTTTAACTATTAGTATACATATATATATATATATATATATATATATGTTTTTTGAAAAAATAAAAGAAAATATATGCAAATTTACTAGCTGGTTCAGTTTAAAACCGACCGAATTTGTCCAAAACTGAGAATCAGACCAACCAAGTCGGTTTTCACATTTTCTAATCTATAACCGGTCATTTAAAAAGAGAAACGGTATGATTTGGTATGATTTGGACTAGATTGTACAGTTTCTACGGTTTGACAGTTATTTTAAGTACTCCTATTTTTCAGCTAATTATTTAGTTCTAAGCTAAAATAATATCGCTTTGAAGTAATTTGGACATGACTTATGTCTTATGAGCTGTGACAGTAACCGATTTGGATAAAATATAATCGAAAAAAAAAAATTCAGCTAAGCATAGGCATTTGTTAGTAGCTAGATCTATTATCCTGTTACAATCCAGCAATTAATACCAATCCAAAATATATATATATATAAAAAAATAAAATTACCAATCAAGGGAAAAAAAAAAACCCTAATATCAGCTAAGTAAAACTTTCGTTTATATAATTCTTCTTTTCATCTTTTTTCCCTGCCCTTTTTCTAATATCCATGATTACCATTTATGTTCCTACCATTTGAGATTTGTTGGACAAGGGGGGGGACAATAATGCCAGAGTATGAATCCCCCGCAATGTATAATGGATTCGAGATGAATTCTGTATGATTAATTAGCCACTGCAATATGCAATTTAATAACATTAATGATACGAAAAAAAACCAAAGGAACAGTTTGGTAAGAAATTTTCTAAACAATAACTAACAAGTACTATCCTTAATTAAAAAAGAAATTTAATTATTATTATTTTTTAAACTTTTTTTTTTTTGGCCATTTTGGCTAAAGCCTAAAGGTAAAAATAGGCTTTTTGGAATCTATATAATTGCTATGAACAACTTAAAAAGGAATATACTATCATAAGGTACATCCGTATAAGATCATACAAAGGCAACAACATCCATAAATGTAACAAATAATTTAAAGTAACAAATAATTTATCTTAATTCTCTCAAAATATTTTACCTTTTTGATGAATTGAAGAAGATATCTCACTTGATTAAAATCCCCTAACTGATCATATGCTAACGAAGTTTTTGCATAAGAAAATCCAGTTGTAACCGGAGAATCTACAAATATTATATTGGATACCTGCCACTCGTAAGAATAATAGGAAACTAAGTTAAGAGTCATTTATTTTTCCTCAAATAATCTTTCATATGTAACCTATACGGAAAGAGTATTTTTTGCAATATTTTTTAAAATTCTTGGAGTTACAAATTTGGAGAAATTTTTTTTTTGATTATTTCTTTTTATGCTCAAAATTCCTAAATTACGTCTTAAATACCATTTAAGATGTGTACCATATGCTTCTCAAGTGTATGTCCGTCAAAAATTTAACAGCATATTACAAAATAGAAAGTTTAAAGGCTAAATTACTTTAAATTAGAAAGCTTAATGGCATAATTGCTAAAATTAGAATTTTGAGGGCTAAATTGCCTCCAATTAGACAGTCCAACCATTTGCCTCCAATGAAACTTCTATCATCCAAATAAAACCATTATTCCATCTCTAAAAAGTTAAAATATATAAACTGTCTTCCAGAGAGAGAGTGAATATCACCAATTCAGTAGGTATTTTTTTTTACCTATCCATAAGTATTATTTTTCTCAATTAAAAATCATCACTCACGTCTTTTTATAATAAAAGATGGATTAAAAAAATTATTAAATAATAGGTATTTATTTTTATTTTTTTTCCAAGTAATAAAATTATGATAGCCGTTAGATAATGATCCAACGGCTAAAAAAGTACTTATAAATAAGTAAAAAAAAATACATATTAGATTGAGAACTATATATATATGAGTAATGTTATGGGTACTAATGGTGCCCAACTCCACAATGATGTGTCTGTCTGTTATTATATAATTCTAATTCATAAACTGAGTCATATATAGGCCCACTTGAATTATACTTATAATTAACTAATAACAAATTGACACGTCATTGACACGTCATGTAGCGCATTATTCCATATAGTGTCCACAGCATTATTCCATACGATCATTATTTGCCATTTTTTCATTTTAGTAGCGCAAAAAGTAATACCTTTGTCCAGGAGTATTGATTTAGGACCAATGTGGGTAGGCTTCCGTTGTATGGCTCAATCTTGTAATTTAGTGGACCTAAAAAATGCAGATCCTATGATCAAGGACTTTTAAATGTTAATCCGGTCAACTAGTCTTCATCTCGGGAATCCAAATGCATTGATACAATTAAATTAGTTAACCAATAATATCTTCAAAAAAAATTAATGATCCCTAAAAAATTAAAAGAATTGCTTAGAGTATTCTTATATTAATTAATATATGTAAAGCCACAAATTTTTTGAGCATACCGAATCGAGTTTCCTAAATTGTGTTTCATCGAAGAGGAATGCTACGGACAGCCCTTCTTCCAGACGTTTAGGCAGACGCTGGCTTGGATGATTGACGTTTCTGGTGCAAAGAGTTATGCTTTTAGACTTATATGAAAACCCTTCTTCTATATTAAATTACAACATTGTCATTCTTTAAAGAAAGCATAATGAGACCCACACCTTGGGTTTACTTCCTTTCTCGCTGAAAGAGGAGATTTCATTGAAGACTAAAAACTAGAAATAGTCTCCCTCACTTCTAGCTGCTCATTCTTCTACATCCACTCCACTCCATCTATTTTATAAGCCAGAGTTAGTTATATATTTTGGCAATATCTACTAGGTTCTCCTGGTTTTACATCGTTGTTGATTTTCTGGCTTTGGAATCTGTTTGACATTAAGTGAATATATGTGTGTATATACATATATATATATATATATATGAGTGGAACCAAAAAAAAAAAAAAAAAGAACACCTTGGTTCTTGAAAAAATGATCATGGCTGATATCCCTTGGACCAGACCCACCATTCTACTCGGAACACCAAACTACTTTTCTATCCTATAGAAGAACCTATATTAGGTATATTTGAGACATCTGGATAATTTTTCTTTGAGAGAACGGTCACTTAATAAAAGAATTTTTTTTTAAATTATGGATATTTTGTCTTTGTTTGTGCAATCTTAGTTACTTTGTTGTCGCTCAATATTCCTTTTTTTTTTTTTTTTCACAATCAACTCTTTTCTTTTTGGCTTTGAAACGATTAAGATCAACTTAATTTGACGCATATATGGCAATATATTACCACACAAAAAAATGAAAACTATTTATCAATAGGGAAAAGGTTAAAAATAAAAAATTAAAAAAAAAATAAATAAAGAATCTTAGAACCATGGATCAAAGACATGAGTTTTTCCACAAGTTTAGATTAAGGGATATAAAGCTTTTTTTTTTTCGGAGCGAAAAGAGTTCATTTTTCACTCTAAATAATAATTGTTATGATTCTTGAATCATATTTCTCACTCTAAATACGTTGCAACTGAGGTTTTCTTAGTCGACACAAGGACGACCCTGGATCTTGTTCTTCTTTCTCAATATTTATCAAGAGTACTTCGAAATCTACCAGCCGAAATAAGGAACATACTAAGAAATCATGTATATAGGGTAGGGGTGCATTCAACTTTTGGCTTAAAAAACAGAGGGAGTCTGGATTGTTGAACTTAAAGCTTGATGAAGGGAGAAGAATAAGCAGCTAAGAGGTGAGGGAGTCCTTCTTTTTTTTTTTGTTGTAATAATTGTTTCCATTATATTTTCTGCTGGAAATTGTTTCCAGTTTTTGTCTTTAATGAAATCTCCTCTCTCAGCGAGAAAGGAAGTTTACAAGATAGCAAGAGAAAAAATCCAAGGCGTGAGTCCTATTATGCTTTCTTTAAAAAAAAAATGACAATGTTGTAATTTAATGTAGAA
The DNA here is from genome assembly GCA_002914845.1 of Trema orientale. Taxonomy (NCBI): domain Eukaryota; kingdom Viridiplantae; phylum Streptophyta; class Magnoliopsida; order Rosales; family Cannabaceae; genus Trema; species Trema orientale. The sequence goes on from JXTC01000001.1 coordinate 129,062, forward strand.
GAAGGGTTTTCATATAAGTCTAAAAGCAGAACTTTTGTACCAGAAATGTGTCAATCATCCAAACCAGCGTCTGCCCAAACGTCTGAAAGAAGGGCTGTCCGTAGCATTCCTATTCGTTGAAAAGAGGCACGAGTATTGAGCTGAAATAGATTTAACGATATTATTAGCGTTAAGATCTGTAACCCAATTTACCTATTTCATAGACCAAAGCGGACCAGCCAGAGCAACCAGGGCCGCCAGTGAGCCAAAGCAACAGAGGGTCTTTCTCTGGGTTCCTCTCCGACTTGACAAAATAGTAGAAAAGCTGGACATTCTCCGATTCACCCACTCCCACGTACCTGATATATGCATACATACATATATATATAAACACAATTACACATTAAGCGTTGAAAAAAGTGTAGCTAGAACAGGATTTTTTTTTTTATTTTCCTTTCTGGGGTTTGGTTTTCGTAATTTTACCCAGTTTCGAGATGGAAAGGCAGTGGTCCTTGGAAACCAGGGAGATATTTGACCGTCGAGGCAGAGACTTGAAGCCGTACGGAGAGAATCACATGAAAGAAGAAGAAGAAGAAGAAGAAGAAGAATACGGCGGTACCAATCAAGAGTACTTAGACCCAAAATGAAATACAGCCTCGGCTTTGCCATAAATGTATTGTTAATCCTAGACTAGCTAAGTAGAATATATAGTGGCACTTTCTTTTTTTTTTAACCAAATATACAGTGGCACTTTAGGAAGAGTAGAAAGGTTTCATTTGCGGAGGATCAATCAACAAACGTAACAAGTAATATTTGGATAGTAAGAGTGAATGATAATAGATTGTGGACAAAACTTATTCTTAAATAAAATATTTGATGGAGAAGGAAGGATTAACAAGTAACAATGAGCCAAATAATTAAATATATAGCGATTGCTAATTCTTACCAACTCAAAAGTATGTAAAACAGTAAATCTTGATTTTTTTTTTAATTTTATTTTTTTTTGGTTTTTTCCCAAAGTCGTTGTATTGTGTGGTTGACAGATAATAATCGTGTTCCCTTGAGAAAGTTTTATGTGGCCCCACTATAATTGCGATGCCCACAGTTCAATAATTGTATTGGGAAGGTTAAGACTACTACGGTAATTATATCCATAGAGTTGAGGACTTCAAATCCATTTGATTATTTCCCCACGAGTTTCAACCATATATAATTAAGATCTAGGAATGGCAATGGGAAGATCAAGGACGGTTTTTCAATTACTAGTCCCATTCTTGAAAGTTAATTAGAATATTATATCCGTTCTAATAACTATTTTTTTAAATGTGAGAACGGTGCGGGTATTAACCAACGGATAATAGATAAAATCGTAATTACCCATTATTCATTAATAATAATAAAATATCAAAAAAATTAAAATGAAAATACTAAATCTTTTTCATAATCAACAAAACATTAAACACAATATACTAATAATTTTCAAACTCTAAAATTTAAATATATAAATGCATATATCTTTCTAAATTCATTATTTTACCAAAAATATAAGAATATAAATAGTATAAAAATAAATACATATCTATATGTATAATAATTTTCTATGTGAATATATATATATATATATATATATATATATATATATATATATATATATCGGGATAGGTATGGTGCAGATTATACTAATACCGTCCCCGCACCATAACTGCATATTAACAGAACAGTTATTTCCCGCCCTGATCATTTTTTCCATTTGAGCGATTTTTACCCTCTCCGTTCGGATCGGATAATCACGGATATCCATAACCGTAGGTTATATTGTCATCCCTATTAAGATCCTTTGACAAGAAGATGAAAGGTTCATTAGATAAGAAAAACAAAAACACAAAATAATTGGAAAAGAGGAAACTTATATAATATTCTTCTTCTTTTTTTTTTTCTTCTCAAATCTTCCATAATTATTTAATTACTAAACACATGTCAATAGTTATTTTATTGTACTCTTCTAGAATATGTCACATAATAAGAAAACATAATATAATCCACATGTCATCCAGTAAGACTGGATAGTAGAAAAGAAAAAAAAAATGAATTTAACATTCTCAAAAAAATGTCATTTGATTAAAGGGAAATTAAATTATAATACTCTGCATTTTGATATTTTACTTGATTTAACCTTGTATAGTGGATATTATTGATATAATCCTTCTAATTTTAGAATTGTAACAAATTTATACTCTTTTTAAGTTAAATATTAATTGACTAATGAATTTACCGTCGGACAATTATACTATTATGTCTTATATTTTAACTATTACTCAATTTAATCTTGAATTTTGGATATTATCATTATTATCTTTCCAATTTTAGACTAATAACAAATTTATATTCTCACTGAATCTATACTAACTGTGAGCTTTATTGTCACCGTTCTTTTTTATTTTCTCACCTATTTTCTAAATAAGTCCTTTTTAAAAAAATTTAAAAATCAATCATTTTTTTAACAGGCTCTTTTTAAATGTTACTTACTTAAAAATTTGGTCATTAATAAAATCAAATCATGAAATTTCCCTTTTCACCCATTAGTTTTGAAAATCTTGTACTTTTTTTTCTCCTTTTTTTTAACCTATTGCTTTCTTGATAAAACTCACCAAGTAGATAGATCGGACCAACTTTTGGTATTCTAAATAATAATCAATTTTTTTTCTTACTTTTCTCCTAAAATGATAGAATCACTATACATTAATCGATGACTAAAAAAAAAAAAACTAAGTCTAAATATAAATCATTTGATTTCTTAGATTTTTCTTTTACGGATGATTGGTTTGATCAATTATGTTTGAAGGGTGTACTAAGAAAGGAGTTTACTTAATATTATTTGTAGGTATTTATTTCATTTTGTATAAAAGGTTATTTTTGTCATTAACTAAATACGAAATAAAGGATACGAAGAGGAGAAAAAAAAAGGGTCAAAAAACAAAGGCACTTATACTAATTTTGACTAATAAATTTATCAAAATACCATTTTCTCCTTATATTGAGCATTGCTAGATAGGTCCCATGTGAAATCAAATCCTAGACCTCATGGAAAGAAACCATAGGCTAACACTCGACCTAACTCCAACGGAACCGAAATTGAAATAGCAAATACTAAAAAACTAAATTAAAATTTCCAATGTCAAAAGGATTCAATGTACCCTGACCTTGGGACTGGTTGGAGCGCAAGGCCACTGTTTAATGAATATTAGTTAAGTCTTACTTAAAAAAAAAAAAAAAGAGTTTGAAATAGGGATAAAAGTGGCCAGCACTGACAGTGTGCATCAAGAACTTAGGGGGAAAAGTGTTAGCTATTATAGAGGTTCATAATTAATCCACTTTTTAAACATAGTAAAACATTCTTTAGGCTTGTATTGCGGAGCTGTATGCCCTGCTCCCTGCGCGTAAATAATCAATCAAACAGATAAAATAAATATGCTATTTATGATCATAAATATAAGCAATTAATAGCAACAAAAATAGATAATTTCTCCTTGCCTTGACAGTCGCAAGTGTCATCCGATTGGAGTAACTCCTTGTGAATCTGTTCAATAAAATAATTGAATGTGCTTTATTATATATAATTATCATTAGAATTTTAATGAAGTTATATTATAATCTCATCATCAGTCATGAGTTCGGTAAAGATTTGATCGTTCAATATTGAATAATCAACAAGTATATGGTATCTTATTTAAACTAGCTAGACACTCTTAAGTCCCTTAAGTCATGATGTACAAGTACTTACCCTTTGGGATGGCAATATAACTCACGGATATCTGTAATTATCCGATCCGAATGGAGAGGGAAACAACCGCTCAAGCGGGAAAAATAATCAGGGTGGGGAATAACCACACCGTTAATATACGGGTATGGTGTGGAGATGATATTAGCATAATCCACACTTTACCCGCCCCAATATATATATTCATATAGAAAAATTATTATACATATAGATATGTATTTATTTTCTATTTATATTCTTATATCTTTGGTAAAATGATGAATTTAGAGAGTTATATGTACTTATATATTTAAATTTTAGAGTTTGAAAATTATTAGTATATTATTGTGTTTAATGTTTTGTTGATTATAAAAAAAATTTTAATATTTTCATCCTAATTTTTTTAATATTTTATTATTATTAATGGGTAATGGGTAACCACGATTTTCTCATTATCTATTGGTAAATACCCGCACCATCCCCGCATCTAAAAAAAATGATTAATATAGCAGGTATGATATTATGATTGGCTTTCAGAGATGGGAATGGTAATTAAAAAACTGTCCCTAATCTGCCCCATTGCCATTCTTACTTACCCTGCAACTTGGCCTTGGACAATCCACGGCCTCCAATCATCTACGATAGAGTAATTTAATGACCTTATCCATGCTTGAGTTCCCAAGTATGGTATCATCATGTCATGATCTCCACTTTGAACCCAAAAAAAAAAAGAAAGAAAGAATAATTATCAGGAGAAATCTTTCTTATGAGAATTAAATTTGGCCCTATTACTTGATCAAATTAAATGCATGAAATATAAAGGCGAACCTATATATTAAAGATCGGTAGCCTGTAGCACTAAGATTTACATGATACTGAACAATGCTCAGAACTTCTCTTTTATATTGATTACCTATATCATCACTGCATCGATGCCATTCTCCTACGCTTCTCTGCACAACATTATAACATATATAAATATATATATATATAGATGCATGTCACACTACTTTCTTTTTCTTTTTGTCAAATTATCACGTTACCCTTTGTCCTCTATAATATATACATTACAAAAAGGGTTAATAGCACAAATGGTCCTTAAAGTATCTAATCTGTAGCAATTTAGTCCTCAAAGTTTCAATTTGCATTATCTAAATTACAACTTGATATTAAATTTTTTTTTTTACTAAAAACACAAGTGGTGGCATCTGAAAGTGTATTTAAAAGATAATTTGGGAATTTCAAGCATAAAAAATGAACAATCACGGAAAATATTTTTCTAAATTTGCAACTCCAAGAACCCTTAAAAATTACAAAGAAAGCATTTTTCATTCTTTCCAAATCCTTTTGTTCAGTTTATTTTCTTTAAATACTCTTTTAGATGCTGCAGCATGCTCCTTATGTGTGTTTTTTGTCAGAAATATATAACATTAGATTATAATTAGAGACCAAATTGCTACAAATCGGAAAGTTTAAGGACTTAATAGCCATATTTAAAACTTTGAGGACTGAATTGCCACGCGCTGGATGGTTCAAGGACCATTTTGTACGATAAACCCTTACAAAAAATCTACAAGTACAAGCTGTGGAATGTCAAATTTTGTGACAATTAACTCGATCGTTACTTTGCCATTTGATTCAAAACCACTAATACAATATTTTCCATTAAACGATAATAAATAAATCAATTAATTTGTAACAAAAAATTTGGGAGCAAAGTTGGTAACCCTTGTAGTTGGTACTAGTACATATTTACCTGTGGTATATGAAGGGCTTCGCGAATATGTGGGATCGTTGGCCCAAAAACGAGAAAGCAATTCGTCATATGCCTAAACACACTCGAAAAATAAACGAGTTATAAGTAAACGTAGAGAAATAGACCGGATTTCATCTGGTTTTTTTAGTTATTTTTTGTCCTAATTTCAACATTCAAACAGTGCATGCATGTAATTATATCATGTAACAAAATTGTGCTCTAATTTATATTACTCGAGTACAACCGAACGGACGAAGTGCTGAATCATAATGGAGAAAGACTTCAGAATTTTGACTCAACGATCTTCTTTCACTCGTTATATCTTGTTGTGGAGAAACAAAATTGCAGACTGGTTCCAAAATATGCCCGTAACTCAATCCTGAAATGGCCTGTAGATTGAAAATTGTAATGATAAGTATAAAATATAACGTAGGCCTTTTTCTTTCTTTTTTTTTCCTTGGCTGTGAAATAAATAGTATCGTATGCCTTCCTTAAGTTGCCTTTTTATCCACTCCAAATTCTTTCAAATGTATATTTTCGGGATTAATTTTTCCACGATACCCTCCCCCGCTACTTTTATCCAAGGACTGAACAAAATTTATAGCAAGATTGGAATATTATCACATCCACTGGTTGGCTTTTCAACATATGTGATATTTAGGACCACATACTAATTTGAGGGTGTGTCCTACAGTATTAAACTTGTACGTCGGTCTCACACTTTAATTGGTTTTAGTACTTAACACCACAAGTACCAAATTATATTACTCTTTTCATTTTATTTTTTTTAAGTACTGGTCATATTTGGTGGTTGATTACTTCACCTTGCTGAGTTCATCCAAAATAAATGTCATTCCATGAGCAAACGGGACTTCAAGATTTGGACTCGACGATCTTCTTTCACTAATTATATCTTGAGGTATTGATGAAGCAATATCACAGACCGGTTCCAGAATATGTCCTGGACTCAGTCCCGAAATGCACTGTAGATAGAAATTTCAAGAGCATTAGATATTATGCATAGACGTACGGAAGCATGAAAAAGAATAGTAGGAGAGTTAGAAAAATATATTGGTTTAGTTAAATTCCTACCCTTTCATAAGGTTGAAAGTCTTCCAAACACTCGGTATTCTGGGATCTATATTTCCATAATATTCTCCTTCACAATTTGTCTCCAAGGACTGAACAACAATATCTATAGCAATTAGTATTATTATATTAGAAATCCACCAAGTGGCTTTGTATATTTATGTGATCATTTGTTGTGGCTGATGGCTTTTAACAAGTCAAATTAAACTCATCTGGTAGAGTTCATCAGAAATAAGTGCCACTCGATGAGCAAATGGAACTTTGTAATTGTCATCTGATGGATATGTTACCGGGTTACCGAATATGTATCCCTGAAATCATTTTTCCACTTCCACTTACTAGGCTCTCTATACGAGAAACTAAGGGGCTGTTTGGCATCATAACTAAAAAACAGTTTTTTGTTTTTAAAAACAGAAAACTGTTTTTTGAGAACAAGTAAGGGTGTTTGGCATTGTTCTCTGAGAACAGTTTTTAAAAACAAAGTTAAAGAAAACAGAAAATTCAGAGAACAACAAAATGTTGTTTTCAAGGTGTTTTCTTAACTTTTTCTTTTTCTGAAAAAAATAAAAATTCTTTCATATAACTTTCATATACACATTTTCTTGTAACTTTCTCTCTCATAGTTCTCTCTCGTCACTTTCTCTAACTACTTTCTCTCTCTTCATTCTCTCTTATCACTTTCTCTCTCTTCATTCTCTCAATCCTCATACTCTCTCATCACTTTCTCTCTCTTCATTCTCTCTCACTATTTTCTCTCTCCTTATTCTCTCTCATCATTTTCTCTCTCCTTATGTTATTCTATCACTTTCTCTCTCATTATTTTCTATCCCTTTATTTTTTTTAATCACATTATCCCTCCTTATTCTTTATTACTACTTTGTTTTTTATAATTTTTTTTGTCTTTATTTTTTATCCTCATGTATTCTTATCACTTTCTCTTTCTTGTGTGTTTTCATTAGTTTTTTTTTCTTCTATCTTTCTCAACACTTTTTATTTCCATATTCTCTCTTATCACTTTTTCTCTCATTATTATCTTTCATTACCTTTTCTCTTGTGACTTTCTCTCTCCTCATTCCCTTACTTGAATTTATACCTGGTCACTCTCTCTTGACTTTTTCTCTCTAAATATTTTTTTTTTATAATACAAAGATGATTTTTTATATTCATATAATTTTTTTTCCCTAAAAAATATTTTTAGAAAACATTTGCCAAACACCCATTGTTTTCTAAAAACATTATAAAACAGTTTTTGTTCTCATTTCTGAAAACATAACTCTAAAAACAAAAAATAAAAAACAATGCCAAACAGGCCCTAAATTTTTGTTTGTGTATACATACATGATATTTACTAAAAGAAAATTGTTCTCTAGGTAGATGTTAATTTAAAAACCTCGAGCTTTATATGTGGTATGATTCCTTCCGTACGTGATCCCTGCATGGCCAAAATTTATGTGATTAATTATCACTTAAATCCCAATAAGTAATCGTTTGCTTCTAAGTGTACATAATATTGTTTTGAATTTGGACATCGTAGAGTTCTAAGTTACGTGTGACACATTTCTGGGTGTTCTAAACACAGACAAGAAAAAGAATGTCATTAAGAAAAATCAGAGAAACTAGTCATGGTTATGCATATTGATTTTGATTAAAAAAGCCGAAAAGAAATAATCGCTGAGATCATTTGGCTTGACCTTGTATTTGACTCTTTATTTATTTGCCAATCTTTTCATATAACAAAATTTACTGTTGTCTGTGTACCATTAATTTGAGATTTGTTGGAGAAGGATAGGAATAATAATGCCCGAGTATGAATCCCCAGCTATGTATATAGGATTAGATATGAATCCAGGATGATCAGTCAGCCACTGCAATGTGCAAAAACTAAGTACTCTAGTACTGTCCTTAACTAACGAGCTACTTGAGTTTATTATTTTTATTTTGAATACTGGAATAATTGCTCAATAATATTCTTTCTAAAAACAAAATTGTAAAATTAACGGTAACTGATATCTTACCTTTTTGATGAACCGAACAAGATTGTCCACTTGTTTAAAATCTCCCCATTGATATGCTGATGAGTTTTTCGTATAAGAAAATCCAGTACCAACAGAAGAATCTACGAATATTATATTGGCTATCTGTCACTTGATCAAAATCATCCACATCACAAAATTTTTCCTTTAGATACGTTAATTTTTTTCTTGTGAATATTTTCTTATTTTCAATTTTGCTTTTAAAAAAAAAAAAGTCACCTTTGTCCAGGAGTAAACAATTTAAGACCAAACATAGGTGTCTGTCCACTGTATGGCTCAAGCTTGTAATTCAGTGGACCTTCAAAAGTAGTTCAGAAATTACACAAACTCTTGTTTAGTCTTTTAGTTAGACATCTATGTCAAACTAATTAATGCTTGGAAGGGCATGTTTGGTATTATCTTTATTTCTCTTTTATTTGAAATAAGAAGAGTGCTAGCAACACTCTCTTTTACACTCTCTTTTGCACTCTTCTAATCTCACTGCTTGACACGTGGAATCCACTATAATTTGTTGTATTATTAAAATATTAAACTGGATAGTAAAATCCACGTGTCAGACATTGAGACTGGAGAGTGTCTAAGAGAGTGTCCTTAGCGTTTCTCTTGAAACAAAAGTAACACATGTTCTCATGTACCTATTCCATGCCTTTTTAATTCTTCCAACACCACGAAATTTCATCCAAAAATAATTAAATAAACAAAAAGAATTAGAAAAAGTTAAGACACAATTATTTTGGTAGAGGACAATTGTATTTATCTATTGTTTATTTTTTATACAAAATTATGTATTTAACAGTCTTTCATTTATTTGTGAAAAGTGTATCCGAGTAAATTCATATATTGAATTAGACTTTATTATTGTTCTTTTGTACCCATTTTTGGGTACTAGAGTTCTAGCCTAGTCTTTATCCGATCCATTTGAATGTAATGATTAAAATTTAGAACTACTTAAAAATAGAAACAAAAATAAAAATTACCTATTTCATAGACAAGACCAGACCAGGCGGAACAACCAGGGCCCCTGGTCAGCCAAAGCAACAGAGGGTCTTTTTCGGGGTCCCTCTCCGATTTAACCAAGTAGTAAAAAAGCTGGTTATCATCGACGTCACCCTCTTATGCATGCATGTACATATATATATATATATAGATTGTTAATCCAGTAGATATATTTTTTTTAACTATACGTAGATATTCTTTTTTAGTCATTAGATCATCAATTAATGATGATTCAATGATTATAATAAAATACATAAAAAGATGTGTATTATTAATTTTTTTTTTCTCTCTTACTTTTTAATATAAAAAAATATACAAATATCCATATATATATAGAGGTTGTCAATTCAGTAAGTATTTTTTTTATTTTACATATTTTTTTCCTAACCGTTGGTTCATCATTTAGCAATGATCTAACAGTTATAATGATGTGTATGAAAAAACATACATCATTAATGCTATTTTTTTCTTATTTTTTTTTATAAAAAAATATGTATAATAAATTTTTATTAACGAAATTGATACCTATTTAGTAAAAAGAAAAAAAAAAAAGCCTACTGGATTGGTATATATATATACACATATATACATGCACATTTATATATCAAAAATTGAAATAAATGTAATTACTAGAGCAAGACTTTTTGGTTACTTTACCCAGTTTCTAGATAAAAGGGCAGTGATCCTTGGAATCCAGGGAGAAATTTGATCGTAGAGACTGAGACTGTGAGCCTTACGGAGCATGCCTTTAGTAGAATGAGAAGAGGAAGAATACGACTAATATGGTGATACCAAACAAGAGTTCGACTCAATATTAAATACGGTGTCGCCATAAAAGGTCTGATTTCGGCACTTTGGAGGGACTAAGATTTCATTCAAGACTAGACGAGAAGGGATTACAAAGATGGGCTAACTATTGTCCAAGAGAGTTTTCTTTCTTAGAAATGCAATTGAACCACTTGCAATTGTGGTTTAAATTTTTCAAGATTTTCTTTTTAATTTTTTATTATTGAAATCTCATTTGCCAGCACCTAGTAGACCACAATAATTAATACATCCCCCACATGGCCACAATCTTTAAATAATTTCTTATAGTTCTATTTTATGGGGTTTTACACATGGTCACACTGTTTGATTTGGTGCATGGATACAGATTAGATTAGATTGGAATATTGGACTACTTATTGAATCTTTGCTAAAGGAGAATGAAATTATACTTGGGGTAATTATTCATTCTAGTTGTTTACTCCCTAGATTAAGAGGTTATGAGATTAAGTAGTTATGAGATTAAGTAGTCACCGTCGCAGTGGTCGAAGGTTTATGAAAAATTCATTTCGAGAGAAATTCGTTAATTGACACGAGTGAATCCACCATCTGAAGTTATATGATACGTCGTCCTCTAACTTGATAGTTTTTTTATTACCAACAAAAATTTATTTGTTTTTACTAAAATATGGGGGGGAAAAATAATAGTGTATGAGGGCCAACATAAATCTGGGGTGAAATAATGGAATTAAGCCACTTTGGTTCCTTTCTCCCAGGTCAATCAGGTCGGGTAACTTAAGCTTTTAGCACTATCAGTTCGCTTCTATCTTTGATGATAATGGTCTTGATAAGGAGCCTCTCTTCTTCCTTTATGTATCAATTCTTTTGTATACAATTTGGAGAGCGAGAAATAGGCTTGTGTTTGAATCAAAGTCTTTCGGCCTCATGGACATTCATCGACATGTATCTACTCTATATGGGGAATTCAATTCTGCCTTTTTCCGGAATTTCTTCTTACTCTCCCTAGTGGTTCCGTTCGTTGTGCCAATTGTCGCAGAGTCAGCACAGTCCCTTGCCTTGTTCGTCTACCAATTGATCATTGCTTTAAGTCAATAGTTAATGAAGAGGACTCTGCACAAGCGCTGCAGTCTCTAGCTGGTCATGAGCCAAGTAGCTATTAAAAGATAGCATCCTGCAAGATTACGCGTCTTATTTTAGAAGGATTGATCTTTGTGAGAGGCTTGCTTCCCTTACTCGCTCAATTAATTTTGCTCTGTTGATGTAATTCCTACTAATGTGCTTGCCTTTGTGCTATTGTAGCTCGGTTCCCCTGAGCCAAATGATTTCCTTTTTATTCGCCTGGGGTTCAGCTTTTCATTCCTTTTCAGTAAAAATATTTGAATGCACATTTCAGCCGAAAAAAGAAAAATGAAACATCATTTCCCCACCAAAAGGGAATGGCAATAACATCCTTAATGATTCCTCCCCTTTTTTTCGTTAAAATTTGAAATGCCAATTTACCCTTAAAATGTCCTCTTTTCTTTTTTTCTTTCTCTTTTTTTTCTGAGGACCCTAAAAAGTCCTTTTATTATTGATATGAGCTTGAATTATTTTTTCTCAAGGCGACTGTAGTGTCGGGACATCAAAGAAAATCCCCCTAATACTTCTGATGGGCGCTTGGAAAGCCTGGAAGGCAAGTAATTGGCAGAGGCATACAGACCTATCTTTCTTTTCTTTTCTTCTCTTTTTCTTTTTCATTTTTTTCTTTGTCAAAACAACAGTAGCATCGACCACGAAAGCACGTAAACATTTCATCAAACGTAAAAAAATATTGTACGAAGTACACTTATATACAGTTCATATTAGCAGCCCAATTTCATTGCTACGAACTCTAAGTCTCTTGATCCTTTCTGTCATTCCTATCTTTCTCAACTTTCAATTTCTGCAAGAATAATTATTTAAAGAAAAAAAAAACAAACAAACTCACTCAATTAAAATCGACCGATCTTTTTAATTTGTTTGAAAATTAAGAAATAGCATTTAATGATATTCCCATTAATGCAAAAAAACCAGGTGACTTCTGACATTTTCCAGTAATGTATAAAGTTGCCAGTTGGTATACAATTCCCTTTTTGTTGGACAATTTACCTTCGTTGTCATGGACGTGGCCTCTGTCGTCCATGAAAACATGTTTGTATAAAGCTTTGCATCTCTCTTATTACTCTCAACTTGAAGTTGTTTCAAGCTTCTCTGGATCAGCTTCACCTCCCTAGGGGGAAAAAAATGTAATAATATGAAAACATATTTATTCATAAACCGCATTGGACCAAGACAACCGACATCTTCAGATACTGCTTCAAGGGGGAAAGGAAAACGAACTTCATATTTACCTATTTTGAGGATCAGCCTCAAGAGCTTTCTTGATGTCTAAATCAGCCAATAACAGATCTGCAGTTCCCATGTAGGCTTGTGCCCGCCTGTACAAAGCTTTTACATTATGGAACTCAACATCTAGAACCTGTGGACATCAGAACGTAGAACATAAATTTATATTTTCGCTAACGTTCCATCCGTATCTGTTCAGAAATACATAAAGATTGACATTGATTTCAATGTTGGGATCCGAATCCTCTTACTATGTATAGGTAGATACACATTTATGTGTAAATATTGAATAAAGCAAAAAAGCAAAAGAAGAGAGATACCAAGGATTTGACACAATAACCAACCAATATATGCTGAGAGCAAGTGTGGTTTATATTTTGTCTTTCCCATAATTCTTTTCCTTTTCCAGTTAAAATTGACAAACTACCTTTGAACATAGCCTGATTGCTTCCTGAAAGTCATTTAGTTTAAGGCTACACGCTGCACCATTCAACCAGCAAGATAATCTTAACGCTTTAGCCAGCTTCAGTTCATCATCCCCAAAAGATACCTCTTCACTAACATAATCGGTGGCCTGACAATACATAACAAAATTTACTGTGAGTTAAATATAGAATGGGACCCTAAAGAAAAATATCAGTAAAAAGGCAATGTCCTGAGTTACTTTATCATATTTTTTTGCTGCTCGTTGATACTTTCCACTTTTATATAGAAGATTGCCTTCTTCTTTCTTCTTTTCAGCTGCCTTGATTTTCTCATGATTACTCAGTTCCCATGGCGCTTTTTCCTTTTTGTTAAAGAAAACCAATATCAGTATAAAAGAGCATGCTAAAACCAGTTTCAAGTTCTTGCAGATAAGTATTAAAAGACCAAAAACCTAAAAAGGTCAATCAGATAAGCGACTCAAAAGACACTATTTGCTTTTCTATACCAGAACAAGGAAAAGTTTGCTGAAATATAACATCAACACACGTATATGTATTCGATCCACAATTTCAGCAGGCATTACCTTAATACAGTCTACCATCTCAACTTCATAAGTAAGATTTGAATATGGTGGAACTACAGCCAGATCACGTCTTACTTCCACACCTCCAAAGCCATAATCAGGATGTATGGTCAATAATGCCCACTCTCCCTTTTTCATTGTTGCTGCAGCTCTGTCCAAACCATTAATCACTTGTTCTACAGAAAGCAACATACAAACAATAGTCAGAGCTAGATAATCAGAAAAGAAACGGAAAAAACAATCTGTGTAGTTAAAGAGATCCATGGTTAGACCTTCATCCGTGACAAATTCCAAAGGAGTCTCTCCATCAATTCCCTTTTTCTCAAACACAGTGCCATCTTCCAGCATGGCTCTATAACTAACTGCCAAAGTTAAAAGATTATTTTAGCAGTATAACCTTACTCATACAATCATGTACATTGTACAGTCACAAGTCAATTATGGATTTCAAAATAAGTATAAGTTTACCTACATTCACATCTCGAGTATACAGCTCTTTTGTAATTAGGAATATCTTGTATTAGTTCAAAAGATCACTTTACTATCCATTAAAAAAATTCAGTGTTTCAGATCCTCGATCACTCATCCAAAATTGCCAGGAATCTTCTAGGTTACATTATCTCTCCTTTTCTTCCATTTTTAGAATTCATATGAAAATGTTGCAATTGGGATTAATAATGCACGAGATGCTTTGTTAATTTTCCTGGTATTACAAAAGCACCTTAAATGGTACAGAAGAATTTCAGTCACTTACTGGTCACAGTTGCACCTTCATTGGCCACAGAAGCACCTTCCCCTTCCTTTAGAATCTTTTTCATTAATTTGGCATCACCGGTAATATCGGTAACAGGTTTGAACGACACCAACTCTACATCAATCCTAAGGATAGAACTTGGAGGGATTGAACGAATCCCTTCACTTGCATCTCTCCCATGTTCCGCAAAGCCATCTGCAGTAATTTTTCAGATATCAGATTTTGTTTTTACCTTTTGATATGGCTATGATTTTAACTCAATAAGATTTTGAAATCTTTTCTGTTACGAAGAAAGTTTTTAAATTACAATAAACTAATCTGGCAGTCATGCAAAGCTCAAAGACAAGAAAACATGCTCAATCAGATCAACAAAAACTATTCCAAGCAAAAGACATACACTGAAAACACCACCTTAAATTCTAAAGCAGGAAACTTGCTTAAGAGGATGCAGAGACATACACTGAGGTTGAACAATTAACTTGGCCTTCTCCCCAATTTTCATGGTCATGATTGCTTTAGAAAATGCTGGACAAAGATGACCTGCAGCAGCCACCCAAACACACACATCATTTAAATACCACAAAGCGGCATAGTGATAAATAAATAAGTTTCCTAATTGAAACCAAAAAGTTCATGTATTTATTACTGTTCCGTAAGAACATTACCATCTTTCACATAGAATTCAATTCCCTCTTCCGGTGTTTCTGCCACAACAGTGCCATCAACCAGCTCCACTCGATACTTCACTTCATCGATAAACCATTTGCAAAAGCAAAGCCAGGGTTACAAATTTCAAATTTCTAACTTTGACATAACGAGGAAAAATGGACACAAAGAGAAATGTCAGTGTTAAATAAGAATTTATCAGAGTACCAAGAACTTCATCCAAATCACTGGGTTGCTCAATCTTATCTCCTTTTTCTATTATTTTCTTAATAATTCCGCCATCTTTGCTTACATCCACGACTGAGATCCACGAAACGAGTTCGACTTCGAACTGAACAACACCATTACGGCCAATAATCCCATAACCCATTTCAGCAGGCAATGTGAACAATGCAGTCTCCCCCTTTGTCATAGTAATTATTCCATGATCCAGCCCACTAGTCACTTGGCCTGGATAAACCCATTAGTCAACTCAAAATATTCAAATTCATCACAAAAAAAAAAGCAAACCCATTAGAGTTTAACATCTATACATACAAATAACGCCAAAAAAAAAAAAAAATACTCACCCTGACCAAGCTTAATAGAAAAAGGCTCGTCCTTATCTCTAGTGGACTCAAACTTGGTTCCATCAAGAAGAGTACCCACATAATGCACTACAGAGGAACCAAAACAAGTTCAAAGTTTAACAAAGTCATACGAATTTTCTCTAAAAATATAAAATTCATGGGTTCCTACCAGTGGCTTCGTCGCCGAACTCGGGGGTTTCCCAACCATGGCCCCGCTTGAGGAGCTTCTTCTTGATCCCAAAGCTACCAAGCTCTCGCTCTTCGCCGATTTTGAGAGGAGGTGCGGATTCAATAACCTCACCGGGCTCTTCGTCAAGGTCGTCCTCGTCTTGAATGTCCGATACGTCTGTGGCTTTATCTGCCCCCATTTGCTTAATCGGATTCGGAGCTCCGAGTCCGAATCGTCGGACGGAGAGGAGTAATTATCTTTGGGGGAGATTAGCGTGAGACTGCGAACTGGGGACTGAGTCGACGAATCACTGTACTGAGTTGTGCGGTGGCGGGACGATGGTTCTGGTCTGACATGGGAATGGTAGCGTGGAGTGTGCAGAGTTAAAGGGCATGTTTGTCGTTTCATGCAAATGTTAAGGGTGTCTTGGTAATTTTGACTTCTTGATTTGTTTTCTCCAGTTTTTCTGGATGGCTCCATGGAAAATTGTCAGTGTTCGTGTTTTGTTTTTTGAGGGGATATTATCCAAAAGGTTAATTACATTTTTATGCATTCTATTTTGACTTGTCGTTCAGTTTATACTTATTTAGTTTATACCTTACGCTATTGAACTTGGTACTTAGAATTTGTACAAATTTATACTTCATTATGTCAAACATCAATTTTCACTATTATATTTACTAAAATAATCTTTAAAATTTAAAATATGAATTTTAAAAGAATTTCAAATTTCAAACTTGATTAAAATTGACAAATATGTTTACAAATAATAATTAATATTTATAGGTTTTTTGTATTTCTTAAATTATTTTTTTAGCTATTAATTTTAATTAGTTTTAAATTTAAATTTAGTATTGAAAAATATATATCCTTAAAGTAAGAGTATTTTGGTAAACTCAATAAGCAAAAATAATGTTTGACCCAAAGAGGGTATAAATTTATTACAAATTTCAAATCTGAAGGTTAATGTTGATAATAACCTAAATACAAGATATAAACTGAATAAATAAACAAAATACAAGGTATAAAAATATAATTATTCCTATCCAAAAAAATAGAAAAATATTTTGATTATTTTTAAGAGAAAAAGGATATTCTCCACTACTTTTTAAGAAATAATATCAAAAATACGATCTCTAGAAAATAATTATTTTTTGTACGACTTTTAATGATATTTTTCTAAATACTGAGCTAGAAGTTGGTTTATATGGTTGTTGCAATAAACCAAATTAGTTTCTTAGTTTCTGACAACTAAAATTGGTTTCTCTAATTCTATTTATCAATTTCTCTAATAAAAAGATGGTTTCTTTTATTTATCATCGTTGGTTTTTCCAATTATTGTTAAAAACTAATATGGTCTCTTAGTTTTTGATAACCAAATTATTTCAGATAACCGAATTAATTTCTTTGATTTTGATTATTTAGTTTCTCTGATAAATAGATAGTTTCTTTTATTTATTATCATTAATTTTTCTTATTTGTGAAAAATTAATTTAGTTTCTCAGTTTCTTGTAACTAAATTATTAGTTTAAGTTATTGGAAACCATTAACTAATATATAACAAAGAAACCAAATTGTTTCTTGCAATAACCAGTGAAATCAACTTTTAGCTGAAATATTTAGAAATATATCAATAAAGGCCGTACAGAAAAATAATTATTTTTTAGGGTAGTATGTTTTGTATTATTTTTGAAAAAATAAGTGAAAGTGTACAAAACCCTTTTTCTAATTTAAGCAAAATAGTATATATATTTAATTTATAGTTATATAAAAAGTAATACCACTTTAAGCAAAAAAGAATCCTTGAATTTCTGATTATATCAAACAAAATCTTTAAATTATAAAATCTAATTAAATTAAGCATGAATTAAGGATTTAAAAAAATTAGTTGTGAAATAAATCAAATGACTCGTTTATCCTTAGTGTACAATGTAATACATTATTATGTGAGACTATTCCCGTTGTCAAGTATCCTATTTTGGGACGAAAACAATGTCGGTCTATATCAAGAAAGTTATGTCATTTGGTTGAATAAAAAATTGTTCTAAAGTATAAGACAACTACATATTATGTTTTCGAATAATTTTAAATTCTAATTTAATTCAAGAGAAAACGTTATAAAATGACCTTATATTTTATAATTTTTTTTACGAAACTCCATGTGTTTTAAGAAATATGGAAAAAAAATTTAATTTAATTTTCTATTACAAAAGCCCTTATAATTTGAATAATTTTTAATTCGACCTCCACATATTATCAAAATTAGGAAAATTGATTGACATGACAAAATTATTCATGACAAAATTACTCTTAGTACATGGTAGATTTAAATTTAAAACAAATTTTAAACTGTCTATACTAGTTTTCAAATAACATATTGATTTTTCAAATGAAGTCACAAGTGATTAAATAGTTTTCAATAAATTATTTATATATCCAAACACAAAGTAAAACATGTAATATAAAATACCATTCATTTCATAATAATATTCCTAATTTTATATGGGTGGCTCTATTGTCACACCTCTCTCTACTCTCCCCATACTATTTCTAAAACCGCACCCTTAGTTAGAATTTAAATTTTTATTAATACTTTCTATACCCTTACTTTTTCTTAAAATATCCCTTAAATTAATTTTGTCTACTCTCTACCCACCCCACTCTTCGTCGCTTTTTCTTCTTTTTTATCCATTCCTCTTCTTTCTTTCTTTCTTTCTTTCTTTCTTTCTTTCTTTCTTTTCTTTCTTCTCTTCCATTAGGTCTCTACTGGGTACTAACACTTTTTTTTTTCCTTTTTTGCTTACACCATTTACCAAAGAAGGGAAAAAAAATTTCATCATTTCTTATATGTATATACATATATAGGGTCATATTTTAATAGAGTTTTTTGCTTTTACTCCATGGATGGGTATTTTGACCAAGTTCAAAAGCAAGTCATTTTGTACCTACAACTATTCCCATTCTAATCTTTTAGAGAATCTTTTTTCCATTGAGTTAGGAATAAGATTTGAGAATGACTTTTTAAGGAAAATAATTTAGAATAGTTTTTTAAGGAAATTGTTTTTAATCAAAATTATTAGTATTTAATATTCTGATATATATGATTTTTTTTTTTTTGAAAGAGTTTTGATAATTTTTTTTGAGATACATGGTTTGGTGTTTTTTTTTAATTGTTTTTAGGGATATGCACATTTTCATTTTTTTTAACTAATAAACAGTAAGTTTTTCTTTTGGGACCAAATACACGTTAGTTACAATAAAAAAAAATGCACATTAGTTCCCTTAAAAAAAATGCACGTTAGTTCCCTTAAAAAAAATTACACCGTTAGTATTTCATTGTTTTTTTTTTAAGGTAGTATTTCATTATTTTATCTATTCTGAAATTATAAAAATAAATTTAATACATATACATATGTAGACTAAGATTATAAAAAAAATTATCAAGTTTCATAGATGACTCCTTATCAAAGCAAAATTTTTAATACTTGCACCTATTTATTACATTACTCCATGAGAAGAAGAAGAAGAAGAAGAAGAATAATAATAATAATAATAATAATAATAATAATAGTTTCAAAGGCCAAAAAAGCCCATTAACCTATTAGATACATTTAAGAGTAAGAGAAAATGTTATGGATATGATTAACTTGGGCCTAAAAGAGGTTTTTACAAATTTTTTCAAAATGACATTTTTAGAAGTGTCAATGCCTCGATCTTAATCCTATAGTTAAGAGCTTCTTGATCATGAAAATATCATTATTTAAGAGTTTTTAATGATTAAGAAAGTCTTGACTATATGTCAAGATGTCTTTAATACTATTAAAAAAAGTTAATTTCAAGATAATGTACTAAAAAGTCATTTTAGCCCAAGTTAGTTTTACTCATATCCTTTTCTCTTGAGAGCAACGAAGAGTGAGTAGATTTACTTATATACTATTTTGATAATTCTGAAGATTGAAAGTCATCATGTAGAGTATAACATATTATTACTCAATCAAATAGCCACAAAGAGTAATATTTAGATCAAAACTTATTTAAACTACTATTTTCCACCGCGTACAAGTCCATAGTTCTAATCTATTAATATATGTCTATGATTTTAATCAATTGATGTGAACTAAAACACTCATTTATAGAACCAGGTACAAAATAAAGTTACTTATGAATTTCATTGAAAAATGATATCTGTAGGTCCTTCTATTAATCATATGTAAGTTTTTTTTTTCTCTTATTAATTTCATTCTGCTTCAACCTTTCTCTAAAATTAATCATCTTTAAAATACATTAATGATGAAATATATTCATTTTTTTTTCATTTAAAATAACCATATATACATATAAATGTAATTAAATTGTATATTCAAAAGTATGCATGTTTATGTACAATACATTAAATTAAGAACTATGCTACGTACCAACTAAGGCAAACAATGTATTGTTGAAAAAAAAACAAAAAATATGTATAAATATTTTTTTAACTCTTCAATCACGTTTTCATTGTTTTAAATATTATGTTCTCATGTGAATTTAAATATTCTAATATAGATTATACTGTATGCTATAATGTGAAAAAGAAAAAACCAGTTTAAATTATGATTATTCATTTTAATTATTTTTTTAGGTTCATTATGATTATTCATTTTACTTTGTAATAGATGATATTAAGTTAAAGTAATGCATTCCTTTTTTTTCCTTTAAAAAAGAAGTAAATTTATAGTTGCATGCATTTGTCATTTAGAATAAACTCTCACTAATTGTATAGAACTAAATTATATTAACTTTTTAGGGGAAAGTATGGGACAAATTATAGAAATATATTTTTAATTTTATTATATGGGTGAGAAAATTCGAACATTAGTTTTCAAATTTAATAAAATCCATGATCCCTATAGTAATTAGAGAGTTAATTACAAAAAAAAAAGTACTCTCAATTATAACTTTTCTGCAAAATAAACCTTAACTTTTGACTTTTGCAAAATTTTACCTTCACATTTCAAATTTTCCAAAATTTATACCCTTAATGTACAAAGTGACCATTTTGCCTCTCATTAAACTCAGAATCAGAATTGTGGTCAGTTTTATATGCTTTGTCAAACACAAAACCCAAAATAACCTAAAATAAATAAACACAAAAGTAATAAACAAAAAGGAAAAGTTAAAATAAATAAATAAAAGGGAAAAATTCAAGAAACTGGATTCATGTTTAGCAACTAGCATCTTCCTGTCCTCTTGGATCTTAAGCTTGGTAAAATGGAGGACATCAAATCTAGTTAATCTTCATTTTTCCTTTTTCTTTTCTTTGGTTTGGTTGTTGATCTAGTCGTCCATTATTACGCTAAATGCATATACATAAAATAACCGCAAGTGCACAGGTCATGAATAAATAATAAAGTGACAAGTATAGAGTTGTCGATCCTACGAGGAATCATGTGTTAAATTATCACTAAGTATTAGAATTATTATAACCTAACTTTATCTAAGCAACGAAACTAAATGAATTTATAACTTAAATAAATACAAAGATAAATATAAGTACAAAAATAAAATATGGAGACTCTATGCATAAATGTACTAGAGGATTGAATTCACCTAACTGTCAACTATACTTTTTAATCACCAATTTCATTTTAAATAATTATTCCTAGATTTATAAGCCAAAAATTCAAAGATATTTCTACTCCCTTTCTTGAGTGCCGAGTGAAATCATTATTAAATCTCGGTTCCAATATCTCTCTTCCGAACTTAGAAATTAAGAATTCACTATGTTCAATAGTTATTTGATCATGGCTTCAAAGAAATTATAGGTTCTCTCAAATTCTACAAGTCCTAGGTTATACTATCCTATGGTTGTTTCTAAAATTTCCTCACTCAAGTGCCAAATTCTAGAAACTAATTTATCCAACTAATAGCTAATTAGTCAATAAGCATTAAGCATGGAATAGTATAAATAAATTCAATAACAATATTAAAGAACATATTAGAAATCAAGATATAGAATCAAAGTTTAAGTTACATCATACCCTAAGCATATAACAATTAATTCAACATAAGAGAATTCAATACTAATATCAATAAAAATTTTATATATCTATATATTTTCAATAATCAAGTATAATACAAAATTCAAATGAGACTAAGGTGAGAAAGAAGATGAGAAAAATTCTTTTGTGGAGGTAGAACTTCAAGGTTCAATTCTTTCAACAACTCTCTCAAGCTTCCTTTCTAAATTTCTAGCTCCAAACTCTTCTTTCTCTATGAATTTTGAGTTCTCAAGTTTGTGTTTTCTCTTCAACTCTCAACACTTGAAATAGAGGCTTAAGGGTGTATTTAAGGAGCTCCAAGTTGACTTACGCCAGATAGAATATTAACTATTTGATTATATGGCATCAATGGTCGAGATTGGCCCTAAAAACTCGCTAAAAACGTGTTTTCGGACACAGGGTAGCGCCGTAGCGCTCTAGGCTCTAGAAATCTATTTTCCAGGTAGCGTTGCGGTTCTCCTTAGATAATGCTGCAGTGCTCTCAATTCTAGAAAATTAGCACGATAGCTTTTATTTCTAGGAGCACTATTTCGTCGTTTTTAGCTCCGTTTTGCCTGATTTTTATTGTGTTGCATTCGTATCAGACTCAACTTCAATCCTAAAAGGTTGAAATACCTATGTTTAGCATTAATTTATCTTGATTCTTATTTACTAACAAGAACTAGAAAAATAACAGAAAAACACATCAAACCAACAAAAATACTTGAGTTCTTATAATTATTTGAGTTGAATGATACTTAATTTGTGAGTAAATTAATCCCTCATCATCCATTCTGGGGAAGCCCATGCCATTCGGGGTCTTTAAAAGAAAGAAAGACGAGACAATCATGATTTTTGAGAAGTTGTGATTCAATCAGATCAGATCTGTGTTTTTCTTCCTCTTACTGAACCCTCCTATGGAACTCGAGGGATTGTGGCTACCGGAGGAGGATCTCCATGGACATTAGCGGTGAGACTTTGATGCAGTGAGCAGTGCTAGGCTATGTTGGGTTCTGGGTTTTCTCATTTGTTGTGGAAATCTCTGTTTTGATTTCTTTCGGGGGATTTATGAAATTAATTTATGTAATTTGAGGAAGATATTGTATGTGTTCTTCCCCAAATCTAATTGCTCTTACAGGACAATGAAACCTATTATATGTTTTGGATTAAATGTGGGTTTCATATAAGTTTTCGTTTAGATCTGGTTTGAACGGATTTTTTTTTTAAATTTCCTAAAATGTTGACTTAAATTGTTCTCTTAGCGAATAATGGATTAACGCTTTGGTTTAAATCTTGATTTGATTTTCTTTTTTGTTTTTTTTTTTTGTTTTTCTAAACTGTTGGCTTAAATTGTTACTTTTTTTTAGTGAGCTTAAATGGTTCTTTTAGCAAAGAATGTATTAACCAAGAACTATTACTCGTGCTTTTTTTTTAATAAAAAAATTTAATCACTTATTTTCTTTTCATGTTTAATCTAGTCCCTTAATGTGGTTTTGTGTTTTAATACAGCAAAAAAATAATAATCAGGAATTAGATCATTTTTAATTAGTAAAGCTTCGGTAATTTGCTTTTTTTTTTTTTTTAAATTAAAAGTCTTTTGAAGTATTTTTTCTGTTTGATAACATGAATATGGTGTCCAAGCTTCGATTAACATGTCAAATGAGGGGCAATGTTGTCTTTTAATAGTTTAAATTGGTCAAAAATTGGATAGAAGGTACAAATTTTTAGAAATTCTTAATGTAAAGGTATAATTTTGTAGAAATCAAAAGTCGAGGTTTATTTTGCGGAAAAATTATAATTAAGGGTATTTTTTTTATAGTTAACTCTTAATTAAATACTTGAAAAAGAAAAAAAAAAAGAGAAAAAAGAGACAGGTACGTGATGACTATTAACACATTTAATAATTAATAAAAAATATATATGCAAAAATAATATTTTAATCAATATATCAAATCATTAATCAAAAAATAGTTGGTTTTTTTATTAAAAAGTAATTTTTTATAAAACAAGTGAAATGAAAAAAAAAAAGAAAAAGAAAAATGTAAGAGATAGTTACGTGCAAGAGAAAATTTTAACCAACTAAGGTTATCTAGGACTTCAAAAAATTAGTTATGTGTAGGAATAAATTTTAAAAAAAGTAAGAAAGTTACACTTGTATATAATTGGTAAGAGGTACAGAATGAAAGGGAATGAAATAAAAATATAGGAATCAAACATAGAATGAAATGAAAACAAAAAAAAAATAAGGGAAAGATGATTAAAAAAAAAATTGTCCAACTCATAGGTCATAAACAGGTTGCCAATATTCTTAATCATAAATAACTTTTTATATATATATATATACATATTAATTAGATTTTTCTTTTTTATAAAATTACTAATATTATTATAACCATCAGATTAAAATCCAATAACTCAAATTAGAGTACACATATATGGAGTAAAAATAAAAAACTCCATTGAAATATCACCTATATATACATATAAATATAAATCATTTGACTTGCGTATGCTTAATAGGGTATTCCATTATGTTTCTATTGGGCATAATAACAATTTTTTTTTTTTTTTTTTACTTACACCCTTTACGTGAGAAGGAAAACTACTCATTATTATCATAAATAATACTCTGGGACGTGTATGCTCAATAAGATATGGTATATTATTTGGAAAACAAGTGATATGGTATACATAAGTCGGATATGGCAGATTTGTAAAAAAAAATCAATGCCTTACAATTGAATGAATTTAATCAATTAACTCTTATACAATAATTCAAAATAAATTTAATTAGGTTGTCATTATTAGTGTATCTGCAAAGGAATTAGAGTTGAAGATAAATGGTGTGTTTTACTAAGGAGCCCCTCGGTCAATTCCTTTTTTCCTCAAACACAGTGCCATCTTCCAGCATGGCTCTATAACTAAGTGCCAAAGTTGAAAGTATATATTAACAGTATAACCTTACTCATGGCCAGTTTAGTAGAATTGTAGATTTCAAGGAAAACACTTTTAGCTGTGTTGAAAGAAAAATTCGCTGTAACATAACATAGCTGAGTATTTGGTAAACTGTAATTTTAAAATACTGTGACTTAAAAAAGTTATATTAAAGTATTTGGTAAACTGTATGACTGAATTGTTGTGCAAATATAAAATGATTAAAATAAACATTATTATACAATTATGCATATTTATAGATGAGCCTATTAATATTTTTTACAATTATACATATTTGTACATACTAAACATATTAATACTTTAAAAAAATTGATATGAAAATAAACTCAATTAAATTAGTTACTCAGTTAAATTTATTTTATTTTATTTTAATTTATTTTATTTTCATCTGAATTTAAAATTTCAATAAAAAATCAATTTGGTTACTTCAGAATAACTAATATGAAAAGTATTTTAGTCAATTATGATTTAAATATATTAATACATTTTAAAAAAAATTGATATAAAATAAACTCAATTAAATATTTGGCATTTTTGCTTTTAAGTGAGGGTATTTTAGCTATTATGGTTTATTCATTAAAAGATAGTGCAGATTCCCGCATAATCTAAAAGCCAAAGCTGCCTTAGGCCAGCTTTAGCTTTTGGCCGTAACTTTGTCAAAAATTATTGAATAATCTGAATTTTAAATTTTTACCAAACACTTTTTGGCCCACAGATTATTAGAAAAATATTTTTAGCTTGTTAAAAAGCTAAACCAAATTGGGCCTCATACAATCATGTACATTGTAAGTCATAATTATGGATTTCAAAATAGGTATAAGTTTATCTACATTCACATCTCGAGCATACAACTCTTTTCTAATTAGGAATATCTTGTATTAGTTCAAAAGATCACTTTACAATCAGCAGAAAAGAAACTTGTTTATCAAATCATTACTAAATAATAGCTACCAAAAAAATGATAGTTGTAATGATTGTTTTGGAAAAGTATGATATCTTTATGGGTCTAGCATGGCTTCTAAAGATCTTTTGGGGCTCAAAAGTTACTTTTAGGAGTGTTTAGATGAATTGTCAGAAGTTCTTTTCTTAATTAGAAAATACTTTCAATGAAGCATGAGCTCATTAGCTTTTCTACGAAAATTTTTTTGGACTTTTACTTTAAGAAGAAAAAGTTATCCCAAACGAGTTCTATTAGATATGCAACTCCAGGCCGCGGCCCATGGGCCAGCCTAGGCCCGTCCTGTAATAGTGTCAGGATGGGTCGGCCCAACCCGTCTACTAGTTTGTGTGCTAGGCTGGGCCATGATATTGTGGTCCGTGGCCCGTCCTGGCCCAGTCCACCAAAGTTCATAGAATGGGTTGAGCCTGGACGGGCCAGCCCATGATGGGCTAAGGTGGGCTGGCCCATCAGGGGTCGGCCCATTCTATTTTTTTTTTTTTTTTGTTCTTTGTAATCTTAAAACATTTTATACTATTTTTTCTTAGTAAACTAGGGTTTTGTATTGTCCTACTGAGTTTTACTTCTAAGATTTTTAATGAGGCAGTCGTAAATAAAATTTTGTTAATTAGAAAAATTTGAGGCTCAAAAGTTACTTTTGAGAGTGTTTGGATGAATTGTCAGAAGGTTTTTTCTTAATTAGAAAATATTTTCAATGAAATATGGACTCATTAGCTTTTCCACGAAGAATTTTTTAGACTTTCAAGAAGTAAAAGTTATTCCAAACGGGCCCTATTATATATGCAACTCTGGGCCGTAGCCCATGTGCTAGCCCAGGCCCGTCCTGCTACAGTGTCAAGACGGGCCGGCCCAGCCCATCTACTAGTTGTGTGTTGGTCTAGGCCATAATATTGTGGCCCGCAGGCTGGCCTGACCCGGCCCACCAAAGTTCATAGAATGGGCTGGGCCTAGGCCAGGACGGGCCAGTCATGATGGGCAAGGTGAGTCAGCCCATTCTATTTTTTTATTTTTTTTTTAAATTTTATTCTGTGTAATCTTAAAATATTTTATATATATATATATATATATTTTTTACTAAACTAAGGTGTTGTATCGTCCCACTGAGTTTTACTTCTAAGATTTTTAATGAGGCAGTGATAAATTAAATTTTGTTAATAGTTTATTTAAATATTTAGTTTCATTCATATTAGTTTTTCTAATATTAGTAAATATTTTTTTTGCTGTTTATATTAATTAATACTTAAATTAATTTGTAATTGTATGTAAATTATTTAGGATTTCATAAAAAAAAACTATAAAGCTAAACAAAATGTTTCTCTTTTTTTTATTTTTTTTTGAACTGAAATGGGTCATCTCATGGTGGGCAAGAATGGGCTAGCCCACGGGCCAGCTCATCTTGGCACGCGGGCTGGGCCGTCCTGCCCGCGGGACGACCTAACTCAGTCCATATGTAGGGTAGCCCGTGGAATGGGCCACCATTTTTCTTCAATGTGCCAGTTCGGTACGGCCCATGAAAACAATGGGTCAGGCTGACCCGTGGCCCGTGATGGGCCTGCCTAAAACGAGCCGAGTCAGGCGGTCCATTATTACATCTCTAGGCCCTATATTCGATATAAGAAAACTGAAATGTTGATTTCACCTAATTTATTTTGTACTTTTCCATCAGCTTGATTTGTGCAGCAACATATAGAATGGAGAGAAATGTCAGCAAGAATTCCATTCAGATCAAGGAGAAGAAGTTTCTTCCTAGGTTCCCACATTTCCTTTGGCACAGGTTCACAATAATTGACGACATCTTTGACCTAAAAAGGAAAAAAGAAAATGATACGACTATAAAACTATTGCACAGACACAATTAATCTCTAAAACAGCTATTAAGACTTTCATCTGAAAGAGGCCCAACAAAATTATATTTATTCATTATGGAAGTAGTCATTAGTAGAAATATAAAATAATAGAGGAAAATTAAAGAACTAAATAGCAATTTGTTCTGCTATTTATAGAGAGAGAAAATAAGTTGAGATGAATGATCATATTTACTATAATTCAGGAGACTTCACGTTTTGGGGTGAGTCTTTAATGTCAATTAGAATGAAATAGATTAAGCAGTATACTTAAAAAATAAAAAAGCAATAAACAATTTTAGCATAAGTTAATAATAATTAAATCATAAAATAGATAAAATTTGGGGGGTTAGAACAAGATTGTTTAACTTGTCATGCTCTATCGACTGTTACCTCTTATATAACTTGTATTCACGATTGTTCATCTCTAAAGGTATTAATGTGCTCACAGTTTCTTAATTATATACATTGCAGTTTGTATTGAATATAAAATGAAGCAACATATACAATGAAAACTGCTTTAGATAAATACTTACACATTTCACTATCGATTTCTAAGAGCATGTAATCAGTGAAAAGACAAATAAAAATAACTAAAATAAAAACCAACAGACTAACTACCTCCATGAGAATCATGTTGCTCCAGGTCTTTAGGAAAATTAGAACTAGTAAGCTTCCTTCTGTGATTCCAAATGTCATTGTACAACTTATATTTGTCGAAATTCCTCCGATCTTTTCCAGCAGCATGTACACCTTTACGATATTTGCGCCTAATTTTCACAATTTTTGGAAAATCTTTCATAATTTGTACAACACTTGTACCTAATTACTCTGGAACTATTTTATGACGATGATATATCACATTGTCAGAGCACAACACAATTGTGCAAGAAGTAAAAACTTCTTTTAGTTGCACAATTGATGTAGGAATCAGATTCTCAATCTTCTTGCAAGGCTCCAACATTAGCTACAACAAGAGGTGGGCAATGACAAATTTTCAAGTGAAAAATGAAAGAAAATATTTAAACAATTTCCTACTTTAACTTCAACAAGTAAGCAATATTATTATTTTTTTTTTAAAAAAAAGAAAACATAAAATTAGAACATATATCCTCAGGCATCAAATTATTAAGAATCTACAGTTATGGGTATTTTAAGGGGATTGTTAAGCATATGGGATCACCCAATAAATGAAGGAAAGTTCGTAGGGAAAGCATATATAGAGTTCCAATCTCCATTTATAAGACCAAGAATCTTGTTCAAGCTTTGGAACATGCCCTATGAAAAAAATATGCAAAATAAAAATATAAAGAAAAATTAATGATTCACATGACGACATTAAAATTTATATTTTTTAGAAAAGAAAAATATATACTTATCATTAGGACATAAGTATTCCCTCCACAAGTCTCATATCGTGATATGATCATTCCTCCAACTTATATATGCACTCAAAATTTGTGCCCCTTAGTTTTTCAAGAACTCTAGTATTCGGGCTCCAGTTCGCCAAAAGCAATGTATAATTAATAAATAACTTCCATCTACAAATGTCAAATGTCAAATTTTCTTTCTCGTCCTTTCTACTTGAGCATTTTGTTTAACTTCTTTAGGCTTTTTTTCGTGCACTATATAAGCCCTTTGTGTTGTGTTAGGTTTGTACAATGCTCTGCTTGGTGGCACCTTTTTATTGTATTAGTTAATGCTCCATCTAATTTCAATATAATACAATTTTTTTTTTTTTAAAAAGTAGGACTTAACTAATGATCACCATTTATTACAAATTAAAGAAAAATAACACACACACATTCTACTAAGGCTCAAACTCCTGACTCCCCCAAACTCACACACACTTCCTACAAGTCTTGGACCAACTGAACTAGCCCCAGTTGGCTCAATACAATACAACTTGTATCACGCAATACCAACGAAAAAAAAAAAAAAAACTCCCCATTATACCTTATCATGCTATCTAATATCAAAAAGCGTATTGTCAAGTACATCCAACTCTATCCATCTTCTCCTTCCTGCAGCTCTTTTCCAATAAAAAATAGCAGATTTTAATTGAAGCTTCCTTGACCGATATGGAGGCTTCTCCGTCTTCCTTCCCCGGGAGTGTGTGAGTGCGTTGGTAATGGAGCTTTCCTCGTCCTATCTACTTGACTATTTGAGCTTTTTGTTTAACTTCTTTATTTGTTTATTTATTTATTTATTTCGTCTAGTAACTTTGTTATTTTGATTTCATCCATTTTTATTTTTTTCTGTAAAGTAGGACCTACCAAAAAACAAATGGCACCGACTTCCCTCCCCCCCTCCCCTCAGAGAGTCCCATTGTGTGTAAATGGGTGGTCCGAGTGGAACTGTGCGATATACGAGTATATTTGTATTTAGACTTCTTCACCCATCCCTTCAATTGATTAATTTATTATTCCCCAGCATCAAAGTACTTATATAAATCTTATCCAAAAATAAATACATAATTACAATACTTCCCCTTTTTTACCTTAAAAAGTGCAACTGAGTATTAATTATACATTTAACTATAAAACTACAAATAAAAGTGTTCTTGGCAATATTTCCTGGTACAGAGTAAAATCTCTATAAATTAATACTCTTGGGATTAAGAAAAACTATTAAAGTATAAAAATTATTTATTTATCGATAAATGAATAATTTATTATTTTAAAAGGGAACTATGAATGTAATATTTGTACTTTTTTTCCTCTATGAGATATGTATATAACCTATAATAATACGTGCATACAAAAAAGCCTAAATATTAACTTTTATATACACAAAAGTTATTATATTTGTATGTACATAAATAAAATTCTAAAAGTTAATTTTCAAGTATATCAAAAAATTAAGAAGTATATATACATATGATAAATGTAGCTTAAAAATTTAATAACTTATAAAATATAGTATTTCAAGATGTTTCATGTCTATTAAATATAATAACGATAAATAGTCATTAGTTTCACTTCAAGAATCCAAATAATTACAAATAGGTTCCAAATCATATACCGAATGTGATATATCCATTGCCAAAATTAGAGTTGTACAAATAATAAGCAAACAACTTTAGATACATTTTGAAAAATAACAGAACTAAGAAAATAGAAGTTATCTAGAAAAAGACCCGTTAATATTGTGAATGTCTATGTTATTTCTTTTATGTATTTAATTAATTATTAATTTATATATTCAAAGGGCTTTAAAAGAATTATAAAAAAATTATTATCTTATGTAGTTAGCAAAAATATTAATTTATTACATTAGCCCGAGTTGGGACCAGAAGAATTTATTATTTAACTGAGATTATTAATTTATCGAATATTCATTTATCGGGGTTTTACATCATGTGAACTTGGGAAGTATTTTTATAATCTTCTATTCATTTTCATTTTTTTTCCGCAGCATTTCTTATTGTAATTCGTTTTGATGTTAGATTATCTCTAATGCATTATACTTCAAAAAAGTATGCTACTGTTAGATTTAGTATGAAACACTAAATTTAGTATGTACTTTTTGAGTTTTGCTCCAATATAAATCAATAATTAGATAAGTTTATCTATATATAGGCACCAATCTAGTAAGGTTTTTTTTTTTTCTAACCTATCCATAAGTATTAGTTTGCCTAATTAAAATTCATCATGAATATTTTTTCATGATAAAAATTGAAAAGAAAAAAATATAAAATAATATATATTTATTTTTATTATTTTTTTCAACTACTCCTATAGATGAGTAAAAAGAAATATTTTGAATTGAGAACCTATATATTTATATATTTGTCATAACAACAACCACTATTTGAAAACGAGTCCTTCAATTGCAATGCCATTATTGGTTACAATATTTCCATCTTTTTCTTTTGGACATTTTTGTTTAGGAGAATCTTTTCCATACAACTCTCAAAAAGAAAGATTTATAGTTATTTCTTTAAACCAATTTATATTTCTTTTGTCAATACCCAATGGCCAATAGATGCTTGTTCTAGACTTACCTCTACCTAATCTTTTATCCAAAAGAAAAAACGGAAAAAGCCATGATATTCTTACTTTCTTGAAGTCCTTCTTTTGAAGGCCAACCCAACCACTTTTCTGAAAATGAACGACAATACGATCATTTCGAAGCAAAAAATTGTGACTACTAATCATAAGAACAATGACTTATGAACACCAATAGAAATTTTTATTATGACTCGATATTAATAATTACTTCTCACCATCCATTTTCTCTATTCTTCCTCAACTCAAATTTATATTCTCATTAATCCATCTTTCCTGACATGATTCATGAAACATATATCGAAACATAAATTATTGGATCTCGTCAGAATGTAACTAAAATATCATTGACATAACTTGAAACCTTTTTACAAACATTCAAGAGAACACAAATAAGTATGTAAAAAAAGACGATAACAATGACAAAAAATTTCTTAAACAATTTTTCTTTTTAATTTTCGTTAGGTTCCTTAAAAGGACTTGTAACCTTTTTTTTTTTCACCTTTTTTCTTTTTGGGAAAAAAAAAGAATAAAATAAAATTACCATAATATTTCTTCTAATGCAAAGCCTTAAAATAATTTTCGAGCTAGTTGTAAGAAAAGGTGATCTGTCATTAGAACACGACACCTCTTTTAGCGACGGCGTAACTTCTACTCCTCGGGTATAAGAAATCGGGCTTAAGATCATTGTCAGCCCCATCTTCACCAAAATCACAAGCCTTTTCTTCGTCGATTTTACTCATCCCTACGCTGCTACACTTGGGCAAGCCCCTGGCTCCCGTCGTTGTTGTCATTGCTGCCGTACACGGTGTCGTTTTGGCTGCCGCTTCCCTCAACTGCTGTCGTAGAATCGCATCCACGTCAATCCTGCCGCCGAAGCTCCTGGCGGAAGCTGCTCTGATGAGCTCCGCGTAGTCGTCGTCGTTGTTGTCGCTCGACCTCGACGCCCTGACGCTGAAACTCTTGGGCAGGGCGGCGAATTGGCCTGCTGGGCCGCCCATGGTGCTGGCGTAGCCGAGTTTCTCAGCCGAATTCATGCTCCGCACGTAATAGTCCCTCGCTTTGCCTAGAGCTTTAATGGGTATTGTGATGATTCTCATGAATCTGTTTTGGCTGTGGGTTTTCGTCTTCATGCTTTACTTGCCTGCTATATGTTTGATCAAAGTCCTCAACGAAGTAAGAGAGAGAATATTTGGTGAAATATGAGAACCTCAGACTGAAATTAGATCTGGGTATTTCTGTTGGATGGAAGATTATCGAAAATATATATGTATGAATGAAAGTTCCAAGTGGGTTTTGAGAGTTGGGGGTTTTGATTGGGAGGCGATGGTTTTGTAGGGGCGTTCAAGAAAGCAACGTTTAATGTGGTTGAGTAGAAGGTATGAACAAGAGGGGACGTGGCTTTTTGGGACTTATTCAAAGCACACCGGATTAGAAAAACCAGAGATAAGAACGAGTGGGTTATGGACTGTGCTAGACTAGGTAGCTCTACAGAGTATATAGTATTAAAACAAATAAATAATAAAGTTGGCCAGATTTGAAAAGAGGGATAATGTTGACTTCTTGGATAATTCAAGATTTGACTTTCCTTAACCCTATCTTAAATCATTATATGATTTTTTGTTCCCACAGTCATCCCACTCATCAAATTTACCGAGTCATCTCTTGGGTTTGTTGGTGCCAATTCAAAAATCAAACCAACCTTTACCTAAGCTTCCTTTCCAATATACCTTTTTCCAATCCGATTCCTGGCTGTATAGGATGAAAGAAAACAATCATCAACTTTATACCAAAACTCAATAATCTTATCATTGCTTTTGTTAAAAGATAAGAGTACCTATTTCAGCGTCATCAATTTTGCAAATTGGCAGAACAAGGACTCCATGATGTTTAGTGGAGTATCTCTTGGTTTAACATGCATCCACGTGTGGTGGGTGAAAATATATGGCATTCAGCACCAAAAAAGAAAGATAATAATGACTTTTACATATTGGCTGCATAATCTTCTGTTCTTAGTGCCTCTAATTGGATTAAGAATCCATGTTTGTGTTCTTTGAGCAATATAGGTTGAATTCATATATAATTCAAATCCTCAATATCGGAAATACTTGTTCTAAAGTAACCTTTACGTTCCACCAATAAACACTTGTATTTTCATTTACTTACTCTCGTTCTCTCTTTCCTAGCAAAATTAACAATTAAATAATAGGATTTGTGGCACTAATGGTCCCTTTCTTCAATTAGTTACCAATCGGTCCCTAAACTAGATAAATGATCAAAAATATTCTTTGAATTAAATAATTAGTGACAATAACGTTTTTTTTTGTCAAAAACGGTTAAAATGGTTAAAAATTAGACATAAAAAAATGGTATATAACGTGCAATTAAATCAAAATTCTCTTCTTTCGACTATGCAAATAAGTTTTTAAGATCTGAGAATACTACCTATTTTTTTTAATAAAAATCTTCAATTTTAAGCAAAAAAAAACTTTTTTATCGCTAATTTGTTAACTCATGAACTTTCTTGTACATTTATTTAGTTTAGGGACAAACAATCATTATATAAAAAATTCAGGGACGTACAGTGCCACGTACTCTAAATAATATAGCACTAATAAGTAAAAACAAATGGCGCCCATTAGATTGTTGTGTTAATAGTCGGCGTCTATTGTGTTGCTGGTGCAACGAGGACAAAACATCACCAATCATCGCAATATATTTATTATCTATGTGGCTCGTTTTCAACGAGGCAATTTATAATTTATCAAAGAAACGTTCTTGGACTTTGGAGAGAGAGACTCATGAGGAACTCGTAAAGAAGAAGAAGAGCCAGGCTGCGGAGAGACAAGTATTGGGAAATTTTTTAAGGGAATTATTACGGTCGGCTTCTTTACCTAATAATAAACAATGATTTTGATTTTTGGGTGCAAGCTGCTTTTGGACATATGTGATTAAACTTTTAGAAAATGGTCCCCCTTCAAAAATTTTGAAAGATATAAGGTCAAATTTTCATGCTGAGTATATAAATCTACAAGAGTGCCTTCGTCAAAATGATCTTAAATATAAAAAGGATAGATTGGGTTGAATACTTGATACGTTATACGTCACCATTATTTATGTTATTCATGCCATTGTTTACTATTTAATCTGTTGAAGTATTCGTACGCATGATCTAATAATGCTAATTCTCTCTCGTTGTTTATTTATGTATATTTTATGCTATAAGGCACTAGTAGTGTCCAGTATCACAATAACATATCTGCTTGTTATGGATAATTTAATTAATAAATTGGGTCTCACCTAGATCCTACCTGAATTATAATTATGATTAGTCAGTGATGAACTGACACATCATTGTGGTGCTAGGCATTACTATGCCCTATAGCATTATTCTTTTAATTTGGGATGAACTAAAATTAATAGCATTAGTTGCAAATGCAAAGTCATGACCACCAAATTCAATTTACTATAATTGAATAACTATGCCTGTTTGATTGATACAGTCAGACTTGTGTAACACAAATTGTGGTTGTAAATTATGGTCATGCATCTTTCTTTAATATCGTATAGTTATTATTAAGGTCCTTCAAAAAAACAAAAAACAAAAAAAACAAACTTCATGCTTTTGTCTTTTATTTCTTCTGGTAATTTCTTTAAGGCCCAAGGATTTTCTCTTCCCTACTGAACTGAAGTACCGTATTGGTATGAATCCGAGAAAGGAAGGGTATCCCGATATTCCTGACAAATTATCATTATGTTATAAAATTATCATTATAGGACCAATTGGCATTCACTAATAGTGTGACATTGTCACTCAAATTTTTTACGCTGTTAGAAATGCCATTTTTCAAAACACTTTAAAGCTTATAGCAATATGACTAACTTTTAGGCGCATTTTTATGTAAATGTTCGTATTTTTCAAATATTGTACCATAATGACTAGTATATTTACTCATATCCCGAGCGTAATATATAATGTACTCAATAAAAAACTAATACACTCATATATACACTAAAATTAGTATAGAAGTAGATATACTAAGTTTAAAAGTACATATGCAATATTTAGCTATAAAAAAATAGAATAGACATTTATTAAAAATAAAATATTAAAAAAAAGGGCACCTACTATAATTTCCCAAGTTGTTTTTGTGGGTTTTCTAGAGTTTTTCTTTCAAAAATAAAAATAATTACAAAAGTACGATGCTATACAATAATAAAATTTTCTACGATTTACGGATGGTATTTTAAAAAAAAAAAAAAAAAGTATCATATTAAATTGCCATTTTTATTAACAGTTTTTATTTAATAAAAATAGTACACAAAGTCCATAAAAATGAGCGGAGCCACTCTCACCTTCTAGCTTGGAGGGTTCGAAACCTACTCAAACTTATTTTCATTCTTTTTTTTTTTTTTTTTTTTGTCCTTCACTTCTTTTAACCATTTTTTGTTTCTTTTTAAGGAAGCACTAACTTATCATTATCTTTTTTCTATTTTCCCTCTTCTAGATATAATGAGAGACTTTTTTCTTTTCTTTTCTTTTTTTTTTCTACTGTTTAATTTTTTTATTAGTAATAAATTTGATTACTAGTTACTAATTTTATGCTACTTACTTTGGTTATCAATTGCTAATTTAGTTCTTGACTATGGTCATAAGTAATCACCACTAACCACTTTGAATACTAGTTACCAACTCCTTTATTTATTTCAATTTTTTTATTTTCTCGTAATTTTTTGGTTATTAGTTACTCTAGTTACTAGTTTCTTATTTACTGGTTACTTTTAACCAGTTTGGTTACTGATTACTGGTTACTCTAGTTACCTGTTATCAATTTTTTTAATAATTACCATTTACAAGACTTGGTTATAAATACAAGACTATTTACTAGCAACTAATAACTAATTTGGTTACTAGTTACCTGTTTTGTTTTTATTTATTTATTTATCTTTTCATTTTTCTCTAACCAATCAGGTTACTAGTCACTAGTTACTAGCTGATCTTGTTACTAGCACTAATAACTAATCTGATTACTGATTACTGATTACTTGAATTACTGATTAGCAACTTGGTTACTGGTACCGGTAATAATGTCCATTTTCATTCATTTTTTCCTTCAGTTTTATCTACACTAACGTATTTCTCTTCTAACCATTTTTTTTCCTTTTTAAGGAAGCATTAACTTATTATTTTCTCGTTTCTTTTTTCACTCTCTTAGATATAAGGAGAAGCATTAATTTATCATTTTTTTTCTTTTTTCGCTTTTCTAGGTATAAGAAGATACTTTTTTTCTTTTTTCTTTTTTTTTTTTTTCTATTGGTTACTTTTCTTATTAGTAATAAATTTGGTTACTAGTTACCAATTTGATATTACTTACTCTGGTTACTAGTTGCTAATTTATTCTTAATTACGGTAACAAGTAATCACCAATAATCAATTTGATAACTGGTTGCTAGTTCCTTTATTTATTTTAGTTATTTTTTTTTATTAACCAATTTGGTCACTAGTTACTCGAGTTACCAGCTTCTAGTTTCTGGTTACTGTTACCTCTAACCAATTTGATTACTGAATACTCTAACTATCGGATATTAATTTTGTTAATAATTACCATTTATGAATACAAGACTAGTTATCAGTTACTAGTAACTAATTTGGTCACTAATTACCAGTTTAGTTTTTTTTCCCCCTAACCAATATGATTACTAGTCACTAGTTAGTAGTTGATCTTGTTACTAATACCAGTAACAAGATCAACTTTAATTGAGGTATGCTCCTCTACTTTTTTTTTTCTTTTTTTGTTTAAAATTTGTTCACCTTTTTTTTTCCCTATTAAGCCATGCTACTCTCTCTTTTTTTTGTATTTTTTTTCATTTTATTAATTAATTTAGCCTTTATTTCTCCTCTTTGGGATAAAAGGAGTTTTTTTTCCCTCCATGCTATTCAATTTAGTTATTAGCTACTTTGAATACTAATTACAAGTCAAAAACTAGTAACCAATCTGGCTATCGGCTTTCAAAAGTAGACTTATGGATACAAATTACAAAGATTGGTTATTGGTAATAGTAACCAAATTTAATTATTAATATTTAAATTAGTTATTGGTTACTGGTTACCGATTACTGATACATGGATACTAGTTATCAATTTAGTTATTAGTTGCAAGTTAGAAGACTATTAATGGTTACTTTAGTTCCCAACAAGTAATCAATTTATTGGTTATTGATTACTAGCTTTCAGAGTGGTAGTATCAGTTATTAGTTACTAGTATGGTTATTAGTACCTGCTTACTTGTTACCGGTTTGGTCATTGGTGCTTGCTTACTTGTCGGTTACTAGTTACTAATGAAAAGACTAGTCAATGATTACCAAATACAAGATTAGTTCAGTTGCTATAAAACAAAATTCTAACCAGTTACTAGACTGATTATTGGATACTATTCAGTCCCTTTATATTAAATTTGTTAATTCATAATATCAACATAGATTAATTTAAAAGGAAAAAGAATTACAATTGATGTGTAACAAATTTATAATATAGAGAATCTAATTAAGGTTAATAATGCAATGAACAAAATGTTATTAAGCATTTAATAAGCATCAGAAATAAGAACACTATGATAGAAAATGCCTTCCTTCGTGAGTGCCTATCACATCCAGATCAAATATAGTTTGTAACGTTTCTAATAACAACTTCTGCATCTAGATGGCTGCTAAGATTATTTCAGTTAGATTTTTTAGAATAACCAATCGTAATTCTTATTCAAAGGCATGAATATTGAAAAAATAAAACATAATGTATATATAAAAAATCCTATTTTCTTGCCAAAATAGCTATTTCCTCCAAATCACGTCTATTATTTTTCTCTAATAAACAATTTACTACTCTTCCTCATAGCCACTAATAATGTCTTTGAGTGATCCTATTCTTCTTGTTGTCAAGAGCTGCATTTCTAGCCAACTCCAAAACTTGAACATTGGACCCAAAAACAATAAGTCAAAATACAAATAATGCACCTAAAATGAAGCTAAAAAAAGCACAAACCAATATCTGCAATCAACCCAAAAAAAAATCCTATAATCTTCAAAACAATTATGATCAAATACCAATAAAACATAAATTGATTTACACTATGAACTCAAGCTTAAACTATTCTAATCTTCCCATATTTTTCTAATCACATGGACAGGGTCAAATTAGGAGCTAAACTAAAATTACTTTAGAAACCAAAGTCAAAGCAAGTATACCAGAAACAAATAGATTGAGCCTTAGAAGCTAAAATGAAAAAATCACTAGTTAAATTGATGGAAACTCTGTCAAAAATTTATTAGGAAAATCAAACAATAATAGAGTATTGTCATTGCTCAAGCCCCAACCGCCCCACAAGACCTTGCTCCTTTTTTTTTTCAAGCACCAAGTTCACTTTCTACAACCTTGAAACACTCAACATCCTATTGTTTACTTCATTATCTTCTGAATCAGAGATCATGACCAGAAAATTCTAGAGAATTACTGGAAAACCGCTGACAAGAGTAGCCGACGATGAAATTCACAGTATGTGAACTCAGTAGAGGGAGAAGAGTGGACTGGGGATGTTTTCATGAAGAGCAGCAAGAGGCTTCACAAGGGCAATGATCCGTGGACCGTGCGTGAGAGGAAAGAAGAACCCAAAAGCCGAAATGGCATTTTTCTAAAAAATGACATACGAAGATATATAAAAGGAAAAGAATATGTATTTTTGATATTATTTACTAAATGACGTGTATTCCCTAGTTTCGTCTTATTTTTTAGTCCAAATTAGTCATAACCAGGTCCATTTCCGGAGAAACATTGGGATGGGACCTACTTTACAGGGCCTATTCCACACATATCCAGGTATAGGCCTTTTTTTTTTGAGAAAAAGACACCTAATACTACCTTTTGATAAATCATACCAAGAATACTATGTCCAAACTTTTACTTATTTTTGTATTACTTTTTTTAAGAAAAATAACAAATTCTTGCTAAGAAAGACCAAATAACGTCTTAGAATTTCCATTTTTTCTTGTTTCTTTTTGCTACTAGTTTACTTGTAGCTGATCACTCTTAAAACTAGTTACCAATTTATTATTAGAAATCAAAAACTAATTGATTTTTAGAAACTAAAAACCAAATTGGTTATTAAAAACCAATAACCATATTGGTTTCCACCATAAATATCATAACTATCTAGTTAGTAAAAACTGAAAACCAAATTAGTTTCTATCATAAACAGTAGAACTATCTGGTTAATTCAATTATTGATTACTAGAAACCAATTTAGTTATTGGAAACTAGTTGCCAGAATCTAAAAACTAATATATATTTCTATTGCATTTACTTCAAAAATATAATTACTTAATTTGAGAACTTGATCATATTCTTCAGCATCCTTGTTCAATGCCTCACACAATTCTTGCTACAGGGTATTCTACAAAAAGCAAATCGTAATAGCTTTCAGGAAATTTTCATTGTTTACTATGATTTGAAAAAGAAACCACAATGATTTCTAGGAAACTTTTGTTGTTTCCTGTGATTTATTTAGCTACAGAACATTCTGCAAAAAAAGAAACCACAATTGTTTCCCAGAAATATTCGTGGTTTCATGTGATTTACTTATGTACATGACATTTGGCTAAAGGAAACCAAACTGGTTTCTAGAGAACTTTTGTACTTTCCTGTGATTTACTTACGTACAGGACTTTCGGCTAAAGGAAACCAAACTGGTTTTCAGGAAATTTTTGTGATTTCCTGTGATTTACTTACTTACAAAACATTCCGCTAATAGGAAACTAAATTAAACCAAATTTGTTTCCAGGAAACTTTTGTGGTTTTTTATTAAAAATAAGATGACTTATTTACTAAAATGCTACCGTATTTTCTAGCTTCCAAAATATTTAGAAAAATGCCATAAAAAGGTCGTACAAATTTTTATTATTTTTGAAAGGTCATAAATTTGGTAATATTTTTTGAAAAATAAGTATAAGTGTCCAAAACCCGTTTTTTTTTTTTTTTTCAAGCCATAGTCAAACCCTGTACAATTCTTCATATTGGGCCACTATGCGAATAAACTAGGTGAATACCACTTTTTTTTCCTCATTAATTAAATTTACCACCATACTACTTTTTTAAAATGCATTCTTGATGAATTCTTGATAGATTCTTGATAGAATCTTGACAGATTCTTGATGGATTCTTGATGGATTTTTGACAAATCCTTGACTAATTCTCTCCCAAAAATGGTAGAATCTAATAGTGGTAGTAAATTTAATTAAGTATTTGAAAAAAGTGATAATTATCTACTTAACCCCTATTTAATTGAATAAAAAAGAAAAATATTCTTTGGGTTGCACAAGATACAAGTATAAAGCCAATCATCATCTAAAGAAAATGATCGTTAATGCACTCTCCACCACAGGTTCCAAAACTGCATACGTCGACCACTCCACACGATTAACAAGAAACACATATACATACACAATAACGCATAATGCAGTACATCCAAAACTTGCTTCCATCACTTATGTACACTATTACATTCCTCCCAAGTACTAGAAACTAGGAGGGTAATGAAGCAGTCAGAAACATCGAACCTGCCACTACTGGTTTCGACGGTCCTGATGCTGTACACGTGTCAAGCAAGCAGCAGCAGCGCCAGCAACCTCCATCCCCTGATCCTAGTCCCGGGCAGCGGCGGGAACCAGCTCGAAGCCCGGCTAACCAGCTCTTACGCGCCGTCGAGCCTGTTGTGCAACCGGTGGTACCCGGTTCCGAAAACCAAGGACGGTTGGTTCAGGCTATGGTTCGACCCCAGCGTCCTATTGGCTCCATTCACCAAGTGCTTCGCTGACCGCATGACTCTTTACTACGACCCGGACACCGACGATTACCATAATGCCCCTGGGGTCCAGACCCGGGTCCCCCATTTCGGATCCACCGAATCCCTCCTCTGCCTCGATCCTCATCTCAAGTAAAGCTCTCTTGTGCCTAAATTGTATTGCACTTATTGATTAATAAATTAATTTCTTTTTACATATAAATAAATAAATAAAGTGATCAAACTGTTTTGGTATGGTTGCGTATTGGAAGTTCTAAATTAGTAAATTTAATTACATTATTGTCAGAAAGATAACGGCATATATGGCACCACTAGTGGAGTCATTGGAGCAAATAGGCTACGAGGACGGAAAGACCCTATTCGGAGCCCCATACGACTTCCGATACGGTTTGGCCGCGGAGGGTCACCCGACCCGAGTCGGCTCCAAGTTTCTGGAAGACCTAAAAGCTTTGATAGAGAAAGCAAGCTCCTCCAATGGAGGAAAGCCCGTAATTCTTGTCACCCACAGCTTAGGAGGACTCTTCGTTCTCCAATTCCTCAATCGAAACCCCCTCCCATGGCGCCGAAAATTCGTCAGACACTTTCTCGCGATCTCGGCGCCGTGGGGCGGCACCGTCGAGGAGATGCTCACCTTCGCCTCCGGCTACTCGCTCGGGGTCCCGCTCGTCGAGCCGTTGCTGGTCAGGGAAGAACAGAGGAGCTCGGAGAGCAATCTGTGGCTGATGCCCAACCCCAATTTCTTCGCTCGCTCAAAGCCACTGGTGATTACCCCAAACGACACCTATTCGGCGTACGACATCGCCGAGTTTCTAAACGACATCGGGTTCCCCCAAGGGGTTCGGCCTTACAAAACGCGCGTTCTGCCCCTGATGGATCAGCTCGCGGCGCCCGGGGTGCCCGTCTCGTGCGTCGTTGGGAGCGGTGTACGGACGCCAG
The DNA here is from genome assembly GCA_002914845.1 of Trema orientale. NCBI lineage: Eukaryota > Viridiplantae > Streptophyta > Magnoliopsida > Rosales > Cannabaceae > Trema > Trema orientale. Next base: position 171,563 of record JXTC01000001.1, read on the forward strand.
AGACTCTGTTCTATGGGGGGAATGGGTTCGACGAGCAACCGGAGATCGTGTACGGGGATGGAGATGGGACTGTGAATATGGTGAGCCTGTTGGGGCTCGAATCGTTATGGGATAACATGGAGAACCAGACGCTCAATGTGATCAAAATTGGTGGTGCTTCTCATACTGAAATACTCAAAGAGGAAGGTTCGGTAGCTCAAATAGTGGGAGAAATCTCTCGCATCAATTCCATTTCCATGTACAATTCTGCAAAATGACCGAGTTTTATAATGTCGTCATTTTTCTTTTGGTTATTTTTTTCGTTAGGCTGTTCATTAAGTGATGACTATCATGGCTCCTTCTCCTTCAAGTATGTTACTCTGCCTTTCTTGGGAAAGTTTTTTTGACCAGGACATGGGACATGGCTAATCTTTTTCATTTTAAAAAGCTATACCGTTGTCGTTTCCTTTCCAGGTGGTTGTCATTTTTTCGTGATGTCGTTTGTTTGTTGTGCTTTCCCTTGTGTCGTCGTTTTCAAGCTTGTTGTCGTTTATTGGTTTTTTTTTTAATTGTTGTTATTTATATTCTTGTCGTTTCGTTGTTTATGTCGGTTATACAGATAATCATAATAGTCGTTTCTTCCTTTCCAAAGTGTTCCTTGATCATGCACCAATGGATCTTAGCTTTTTTCAAATTGTTGTCCGTTTCTAAGTGTATTGTCGTTTTTTTAACACTATTGTCTTTTTCTAGCTTTCTGTCGCTTTATTGTTCTTCAAAAAATATATATATATATATATATATATTATTGTCGTTTTCATTTGTTTGTTTCCATCGTGCAGTTGGCACTTGCTGGGACAGGGAAAATGCCAAAGTTAATTTGTTATACTCTAGATTTTAGCTAAATACTGCAAATATCCCCAGACTTACACATTGTATAAAGAGTACAACTTTCAAGTTTCGACACATTTTCTTTTTAAAAAAAAAACCAGAAGTGCCCATACTAAGTTGTTTTCAAACGACATTAAATGTTGGTGTTTGTTTACAAATTTAGTTTATAAATTCAACAACTTCCTAAATTGACAATTAGCTAAAGAGTACGAAAGTTATTTCACATCGTTAATTTAGTTTATAAATTCAACAACTTCCTAAATTGACAATTAGCTAAAGAGTACGAAAGTTATTTCACATCGTTAATTTAACCAAATGTGTAATGTGCAAAACTGAGAGTTGTTTCGAGGCTTTTTCAGAACTACGAATATAAAATGTAGTCTTTGGCCAAAATCCATAATATAAGTATATAGAATTTTTTGTTGAAAATAATATAAAGCTGATAAGAATCTTATCAACACTTCAACATGTTGAATTTCATAATTGAATGCATTGAAACAAATGTTTATATGACGAAAATTGAGGAAAGTGTAACGCTGATAAAATTGTGAGCAACACTTCACCAAGTTTAATTTTTCAGCTGGATGCGTTGGAGTAAGTGTCTATCTAACGAGTATTAAGAATAATGTAAAACTGGTGAGAATCTTATCAATACTTTACCAAGTCCAATTTCTTAGTTGGATGCATCAGAGTGAGTTCCAATCCAAATAAATGTCTTATTTTGCTATAAATATTAATCTTGAATTCTATTTCAAACCATCCTCTTACCAAAAAACTTATTCAAAACGCATCTTCTTATTTTCTTTAAAACATTTATGTTCTTTAACCATCTACTTGTTGAAAAAAAACACTAATCGATCTTATGGTTACATTATTAATAGAGACGTGCTCCGTTAGATATTTCTCAATACCCTATTACATGTAGGTACTAGTCTGCAAATCATTTTTCGGTCTCGTATGGAAGTAAGAGACAATGAAGCAAAAAACAAGAATTGGGAGTACTGTACCAAAAGATTTGTGTAGTCTCGAATAATTTACAGTTGCATCGAGTAAATGAGTTATTCATGCAAGATTCGGAGCTCGGAAAAGGATTCAAATTTGATCATGTTTGGAATATGGTAAAAGATTTTGAAAAATTTAAAGATTACATCTCCACTGCAAGACAAGCTGCCGAAGTAAATAATCCCACTCATCACAGTCAAATAATCTCACCCTGAATCTACTATATCAGCATCTCCTGGATTGTTATTATTTTCTCCGAATTTTAATGATGATGATTTTGGTGGTACTTCTTCTCAATGACCTGTTGGGGTGAAGAAAGCCAAATTAAAAAAAAAATGATGTTAGAAAAGACTTGTAGAGATATTAGAAAAGACCAACTTGGAAAGGCAGACATAAATAGATATTCGGCGGCAATATTTGGCCTATAAAGAAAGAAAAGAAGAAACCAAATTTTATTTCAAGACTTAATTTTTATCACTAATCCAAATATACGTGCGTATGTGTGAGTTGAACAAGCAAGAATTATACGAAAAAAAGCTCAAGAAGAAGAACAACGACAAAGGTTTTCTTATGCCACTAATGCTTCTGGCCAATATTTTAAAGAAATCGGAGGATTCAGATTTGATATACTAGAGTACTAAATTATTACTCTAGTTTATATATTGGTATTACACTATATTTATTTTGCATTATGTTTAACGTTCGAGTGTAGTTTGAATATTATGTAATTAAAATATTCGAATTTAGTTTGAATATTATGTAATTTTAATGTCGAATGTTCGAGTTTATGTAATTTTATTGCATTATATGTATAATACATTCTGTATTTTGCATTAGTTTGAATATTATGTAATTTTAATGTTTAATAGTTGAGTTTGTGTAATGTTATTCCTTTATGTGTATATACATATTTTTTGCATTATGTTTAGTATTCGAGTAATTTTAATATCATGTCATTTTAATTAATGTCTATGTATAGGTTTGATTTTTTTACATTGTAAATTGATATTTCACATATTTACTTATTAAATTTACTCCATATAAAATTAATCGTGAAATAATAACAAAGATATTTGATATAGAAAAAAAGAAGATTCTTATTTTTTGGTAGCAAAAAATTATTAATTTTGGCCAAAGTTAAAAAAACTATACCTCATTTGTGGGGTTTTTTGCAAATTAAAAAAATAAAAACAATAAAAGAGAAAAAAAAAAAAAGAAAACAAAAAGAGTTGGCATTTGTGGAATATACCATGCCAATATTGGCTTGGCCGCCAAATCCTCCTTTTACTGGTATTCATTGGAATAAAATTCCAAAAAATATTTTCATAAAATTATTTTCAAGAACACTTTTTGTAAAATCTAGGAACGCAGCGGAATTGGTTATTTAAAATTTTTCTCTTTATATTTCGGATCGTGATCTAACATAAATTAACTTTTGATATAGACAAGAACAATACTCAGATTCACTCCACAACTTTCTTGTCTTCCTTTCTATTCTCGAAAGTCGTTTGATTGACCCAGTGGGTGTTCACCTTCTTAATTCCCAACAAAGAGATCCGCAGACGAACAAAAAGACAATCTTCTCGAACCGATTTCTCCGGGATGGTCGAAACACCAAGGATGGTGAATCTCCTAGTGCTGGCCGATTTTTCTCAATTTTTCCTCTCTTTGTTTTTCGTATGACACTCTCTTCTCAAGGGGTATTTTCACGTGTAACTCATACCATTAACAGTTAGAGAACTTTTCTCTTAACTATAGAGAGATTAGTAAACCCTATTGTGCTTATTGGGCTTGTTGGGCTCAACTAATCATCAAATAACTATTGGGCTTTAATTTGAGCTAGACAGGGGATCCGATAGATCCATAAAGTCCAAGCTCCAATAGATCACATACCCACAATTATAATTAATTCATAATTATGATTGAGTCTTGTCCATTAATATTAGAACACACCACTATAGGCCCAATATTAAACTCTTGGACTAAATGTCATTTATTTTCTGTGAAGTATATTATCAAATAATTAGTTCGATCCATTTAGCATATACTATACCTGTAGATGTACCCCCGATGCAATACCATAATAGCAAGGTGAAATTACCGTATTACCCCTCTAGTACATATTTACTTTTGAGTTGCCATTTTTCATCTAATGGATAATAGTTGACTACGGTGTTTGTATCTTCTTATACCAATACAGTCAAATTCACGTAGTGAATACCGAGGCCCAGGTTTATATTATCCAAGTACTTGAAAAAACTTAAAGTGACATTATATGCATGGCGTCCATCATGAAAAATGTTCTACACGTTTCATATACCTTATCTTTCAAGATATCAGAGTTCGAACCATAAATCAGAACTAGTTCTTTAGTAACTCAAAAAGACAAAACACATAAAAATAAGTTCATTAACTACTAGGATTAAGGTTTTCTACAATAGTACTAGATTAGTGAAATTAGAAATTTAATTTACAGTAATTAACCTTAAATTCTAATCCACTCGTTCATGTTCGATGCTGTTATAACTTTTTTTATAACACACTAGTGTTTCTATTCGAAGACTCACTTCAATAATTAGAGACTTCATTAATCAAATAGACAACACTACATTTTATGGCATAGTAGAGTATTCCATCTTTAATATGCAGAACACGAACAATTTAATTTAGACATAATGAAATAAAGAATATAATGTCTCCCACATATGAACTCATCATATGAATAATTCTTTATTACTCATTATATGTCTCAAAATCTTTAGATGTTTGCATAAAATAAACATAGACATCACATGTATATCAATAGGACATAAGTGAAATAGAAATTCATAACATGGAATTTATTAACAATAAATAGATAACAAATAATCCGATAAATAAATTGTTTATAATGTCAAAATTATAAACTGCTTTATAGGACATCATTCCAATACCTTTCCCACGCTATTTGATCTTAAAGGTTATATTATGTTTTCACCCCAGTGCGTGTAAAATCTATAATATGACTCTCAAACTATTAAAAATTACAAATTTATCCCCTAAACCACTTAAATTGTCATTTGTAGGGTAAACAAACATAAAATAACAAATGTCACAATTTAAAATGTTTATTTAGAACTTATATAACAACGAAATGACAGTTTCAATGACTCAAGGATAAAGTTCAAATTTTTTGACATGCCATTTCGTCTATAATTGGTATTTCGGGACCAGCTCTTGACATCAAATATTTGGGATTACCTCTGTTCCGGTCTAGCAAAAAACGTCATGACTTCCACTTAATTCTTGATTGACTTGATTCCAAGCTTACTGGATGGAAAGCAAAAACCTTCTCTAAATCGGGTCGTGCGACTATGATTAAATCGGTTGCTATTTCGCTTCTATTTTATACAATGCAATCTACAGGGCTTCCTACTTCCAGCTTGAATAAGTTTGATTATCTTACGCGGAAATTCTGGTTGGGTCATTCTGATGTGAAAAGATTATTGAATTTGAAGTACTAGAATGATCTGTGTTTGCTCAAAGCATTGAGAGGACTAGGTTTTAGGAAATCAACTGAAATGAATGTTGCTCTAATGGCTAAATGAAGTTGGCAACTTCTTTCTGGCCACAGTTCTCTCTGTTGTGACGTTCCAAAGTCCAAGTATTTAAGGAATTCAGATTTTACTCAGGCTACCTCTTGTAATTCAGACTCCTAGTTTTGGAAGTTAGTCATTAAAGCCCGACAATGGGTTATACAAGTGGCCTGCAAAGCAGTTAGTCATGGTCATTCCATACATAAATGGAAAGACCCATGGGTCCCCTATTACCCTGGTTTTAGACATACTCCTCTAAGGAGCAAGAGAAGATGTTTCGTATATATAGCTGACTTCATCACTGAAAGCAGCACGTGGAATATTCCTAAACTTAGGCTCTGTTTTGATTAGGCTGCTATTAATGTAATTTGTAAAATTGATATTACATAGGGAGCCCGACCAGACAAATGGATTTGGACCAAGAATGACAATGGCAGATTCACTACTAAGTCTGCCTACTTGTTACAGGCTTTGCATAGAGCCCATAATGTTACCCAAGGAATGGATGAAGTTGTGGAACTCTAAAATCTATGAACGACATAAAATATTATGGTAGCAGATTCTCTTGAATGCCCTTCCGGTCCGATCCCGTATCAATTCTATTTTCTGAGTTCAGGACTTATCTTGTCCACTGTGTCAAAGATGCCTTAAGAGCTTGGATCACCTATTTCTTTCGTGTGATTTCGCAAGCTGAATATGGATAACATCTCCTTGGGCTATTTTCATAACTAGAAGATCTATTTCTTCCTGTTTGGAATGGCTTAAATTCATCTGGAATTTGAATGGCTATGGGGTAAATAGTGCTAAAGTCCTCCTCTATGTATCCATTGCTATGGACCACATTTGGATGATGCGTAATTTAGTGGTCCACGATAATACCAAACATGGTATTGCAGCTTGCTTGAGATCTATCTCATCCTCCTACTCCATATTTTCAGAAGGGCTCCTCCCTCCTCGTACGTCATCAAGGACGAATGAACGGCTAACCCCTCCTGAAGGGTGGGTTAATGTGAACTTCGATGTAACTATAGGGAGTAATGCGATGATGCTTGCCTCAGTTGCTCATGACCACAACGGATCGGTTCTATTTGCAGTAACTAGCAAAGCAGTTCCTTTGTCCTCCTTGGTAGGGAAATGCCATGCGGCTTTGCTTGCCTTGTTCGAAGCTTCCAAAAGGAACCATCAGTTCTGCATTATTGAAGGTGACTCTGAGATTATTATCTCCAATCTGAATGGTAATCTTTCTAACTGAGAAATAACAAACTCTGTGGATGCTGCCAAGGCTCTTAGCCATAGATTTCTCGGAGTAACTTTTACTTTTATGCCTAGAGATTGTAATTTCTATGCCCATAATCCAACTAAATGGGCTTTGCCATGTAATTTCACTGGAGCTGTCAAACTTGATATTGTACCTAGTACAATCTTTTGTAACTTGGTTGAATGGGACCCTCGTAGTTATTGAGGTCTTGGGTTTTGAATAAAATTGACGATTTTCACCTAAAAAAAAAAAAAAGAAAAAAACAAACAAGTAACAACTAGTTTATATTAGTGTAGGGTGGGAAGAAAAAAGAAAGTATAAAAAGGAAAAAAGAAAGACGTAAGGGGAAAGCAAAGAAGTTATAAGGAGACTTGAAGGCATAACAAATCCAGAAGCAGAACAGTTGACATGTCCTTTTTAGCTTCTTTGTCCACCCACCCAAGTTTTCAAACCTCTAAGTTCTTTCCCTTCCATAATTACCAACATAAAATTCAACTGTTTCCTTTTGCGCTTTTACCTTCTCTCAAACAGTTAAAATTCCAGATGGCTTTAAATACGATGCAGAAGAATGACCTGGCAAATCCAATTTTCTCACCAAATTATTCATGTAAGTACAAAAAAATATACAAAAAAAAAAAAATCAGGTTTTAAAAGTAAGCCTCTTTAACTTTCTTTTTTTCTCATAAAAGTTTTATGTTAGGAACATGTGCCCCGACTGGCTTTTGATCAATAAACGAGTTCAAATTTTGGTTCCAATTTTAAGATAACAATGCTTAGATTCAACAAAGTAAAAAATAAAAAATAAAAAATTTACAAAAGTGTCCTCATTTAAAGCTGCGAAGAAAAATGGTTGGTAAAGTGAGTTTCTTCTCAGAATATGTCCAAGCTTGTTAGGTGTTTTTTCAGTATGTGCATGTGTGTTATTCAGCTTCTATATAATAAAATAAGCCGTATACACATGAAAAGAAATGCTGCATAAAATATAAAAGTTAGTATATCACTCACCTCTTAGTCAGAATTAGTTGGTCTTTAACAAAATTAAAAGCTACGACTCGATGGCGTGGACCAGTATGTACGATTCTAAATTCTTTAATCAACTTAACTGCTTTTGTTTCAAAAAAAAAAAAAAAAAACATAAAAAATAAAAGGAGGAAAATTTCGAATAAGATCACCAAAGAAACTTCGTGGCGTATGTAACCAAACACACAACATTAACATGTAACCAAAAGGTGTACTTAATGTCACCAGCAAAGCATTAATAATTTCATTCAAGCAAAAAAAAAAAAAAAAGCATTAATAATTTCAAAATTGATAAAATATAGAGAAATCAAATTATTTTCTCATTACAAAACTTACCAAAATTGCTCATATATTAAAGCCAGGCACATAATTTCAAAGTTAGGGGGGGCAGGAAACGTAAACTGAAAGGGCCCGTGGGGTGGGACCCAGTTAGAGCGTGCCTTTCATAAAGTGCCAGCTCAGCTTTTGACCAGTTTTTGAGATGGTCCAAGATTTGCATTGTACAAGGCAAAGCCTCCTCGATTTGCCCTTTCCATTCCCCGGTCTCCGGTTTGACCACTTGATTGCAGAGAGACGATTCCTCCCCTCCGCTCCCCTCCCTCGTGCACCCGCTTTACACCTGGCCATTCAACTCCCGCCACGTGTCCACCAAGACCGTGCGTATCCGTCACTTTCGCTCTGGCTTAAGTCCTCATTGATGATTTAATTAATCGACTTTGGGTACTAATAAAAGCAGAGATGGAAGTGCGAAAATGTAATTATTAGTAAAATAATCATCTCACTCCCTCTCTCTCTCTCTCTTTTCTGCTGAACAGGACAGTGGGTTTTGGTGGTCCCCACATTGGACAGTGTTGATTGCCTCCAATTGACGGCAAGTTTTGCAGATCAGTCCCTCCCCACAGTCAAATTTACGCAACTGGGTCCCTCGACCCCCCACTAGATAAATTCTTATTATATGTACGCATTGCCCTGACCGAGGGCGCGATTGCACGTGCGGTGCACGGTCGTCAAGGGTTTGAATTGAAGTTTGAACAATTGAACCACACACCGGTTGTAGCCAGTTTACTCCCAGTAATCTTTCTACTTTCCCGAGAAAATTTAGAAAAGAAATTTTTTATTTTTATTTTTTCATTTATTTCTTCTGTGGGTTTCCGTCACTCACCCGCTCGCCCCCACAGGAAGACCAGCAGTGAGGAGAGTCAGGGAGACTCTGCAGAAGAATAGCTTTTTCCTTTCTCTTCTGCTTTCTTCTTACTCTTTCTATCCATGTCTCTCTCTCTCTCTCTCTCTCTAGAAACTTTGGTCTTGGTTCTGAGCTTTTTCTATCCATCATATTCTTTTTCGTGTCTTTTTTTGAATACTTGTACGTCAATCTTTTGAATTATGACGAAATTTTGAGATTTGGCTAACTGGGTATTACTGTTTTGCAATGAGTGAGTGATTTTATCCCAACTTTCTTTTGTTCCCCTGATCTGGAGTTTATGATTTCCAACTTTTTATTGAGCTTGAAGAGGAAGTGATAGCTTTGGTATTGGAGAAGGAGATTACAACAACAACAACAACAACAACAGCATCATGTCCTAGATTTGATGATGAAGATTGTAGTAGTAGTAGCAGTAGTAGTGGTAGTGGTGGCAGTGTAGAAGGTGGGCCTTTTTTGACCAAAGTTGAAAGAGATCAGAAAGCAAAAGTGAAGCAAGTGAGAAGGTATCTTTGATGGTCTTTGTTGCTCGTAGTTGTTAATGAGAAGCATTATAGCCTAAGAAAGCGAGAGGTAGAGAGAGAAAAAAGTGTTAAGGAAAAAAGAAACGCCCCTCTCTCTCTCTCTCTCTCTCTCTCTCTTTATTTTCTTTCATTTTCTTGTTTTTTAACTTTACCACACGTTTCTTGTCCTGTGGATGTGACGGGACGAAGATGGGTCTTCAAGGGCAATTCTTGTTGTTTCCTCTCATGGATATTTGAGGACAAGTTCTTTTCTTCTTCTTCTTCTTCTTCTTATTTTCACTCATTGAGGGTTTCATTCGCTAAATCTTTCAAAAGGGTATCTGAAAATGCCGATTTACCAGCCACCTAGCCGGAGAAGAGGTGGGGATGTGAAGCTCGATGTGGCCGAAGGTGGGCAAATTCTGGATCTGGAAACCGCCGTCAAAGATGGGATTCTGGGCGGTGGCGGTGGCGGAGGGCTGGTTTCCTGTGGTGGTGCTGAAAAGTTGGATCTGACTAAGATTATTGAGGAGCTTGAGTCGGTTGAAGTTGTTCCTTCGGTGTTTATTTGCCCAATCTCGTTGGAGCCAATGCAAGACCCGGTGACCCTTTGTACAGGCCAGACTTATGAGAGAGCAAACATTGTCAAATGGTTCTCTTTTGGCCATTACACTTGTCCCACTACGATGCAAGAGCTTTGGGACGAGTCCATTACGCCTAACAAGACCCTTCACCAGCTGATTCACAGCTGGTTTTCGCAGAAGTACTTGGCCATGAAGAAGAGGTCGGAAGATGTACAAGGAAGGGCTTTGGAGCTCTTGGAGACGCTCAAGAAAGTCAAGGGTCAAGCTCGAGTTCAAACTCTCAAGCAGCTTAGACAGGTGGTGAACACTCATGGCTCGGCTAAGAGGACGACGGTTGACAATGGCGGTGTTGCTTTGATCTCTTCTCTTCTGGGTCCGTTCACTTCACACGCAGTTGGGTCGGAAGCCATTGGGACTCTGGTGAATTTGGATCTTAGCTCGGACTCGAAGTCGAATCTTATGCAACCGGCGAAGATATCTTTAATGGTTGACATGTTGAATGAAGGGTCTATGGAGACCAAGATCAATTGCGCGAAATTGATCGAAACATTGATACAGGGCAAGGATTTCGACTCCGAAATTGTTTCGAGTTTGAGTCTTGTGGTTGGATTATTGAGGTTAGTGAAGGATAAGAGACACCCTGATGGGGTCTTACCGGCGCTCAGTTTGTTGCACGCCATGTGTTCGCATAAATGCGTCAAGAACTCAGCGATGAGCGTTGGGGCAGTCCCTCAGCTGGTTGAGGTTTTGCCTAGTTTGAATAATGAATGCTTGGAGTTTTGCCTTTGTATTTTGGAAAATTTGTCGACAATTCCTGAAGGAAGATTGGCTTTGAAAGAATGTCCCAGCACAATTCCAAACCTGGTTAGATTATTGATGAAAGTCTCTGAGGGCTGTACTCAGCTTGCGCTATCAATCTTATGGGTTGTTTGTAAGCTTTCCCCTGAAGAAGGTGCTTCAATGGCGGTTGAAGCAGGTTTGGCGGCCAAGCTTCTTCTAGTGATTCAGAGTGGTTGTGACTCAGTATTGAAGCAAAGAGCCTCTGAGCTCTTGAAGTTGTGTAGTCTAAATTACACTGCTACACTCTTCATTTCCAAGTGTAAGCTTACAAGGACCATACAATGAAGAAAAAATGTGGGAATAATTTGTTCATATACATATTTTCTTATATAATTCCTTGATTCCAAAACTGATAAAAGGAGCTGAGGGGCTCGGCTCGCGGACCAAGCACAATCCAAGACAATACTCGGTTTGAGGTTCTAGGTTTCCTTTCCTTCTGCTCGTGTACATTGAAAAGAAGTACTTTGATTCTGTAAATTGTTTCATTGTCAAAAAGCATCATAATGCGGGTTTAGCGCTATTTTACGTTCTTACTTTGTTACAGATCGATAGTCTCTATAAGATAAGTTTTGCCTTTTTGTCATTGAATTTTTGAACGTTTCAATCCGGGTTCAGTTCTCTTTTCTCTCTTTTTTTCTTCTTTTTCTTTTTTTTTTTTGGTGAACAATTGGACGCCTGTCCTTGAATTTGATCAGTCCATTCCTTCATTCCACTAGACATTTTGTATATATGATGCTATCTTTGTCCAGTGAAATTGTGAGTTTTAAGGGAATGACATGTTGGCATGTCACTTGATGTAGTTTTCTACTACTTGTAAAGCGAGGGCTGAAATGTTACTAAGATCCATTTATGGTTTAGTTATCTTTAGTTTGAAATTTATTTGCTCTCTCTTTGACTAAATGAGCAGTAAAGCCAAAAGTGGTCTTGCAGAATGTTGCCTTTATCATTCGTGGAAGTTGCCGTAGACAGAAATTCTTGTTATCTCTCCAAGTTTCACAAATGTCACGCTTGAATGACTACTTTTGTTCATCCTCGAAAGGTTTATCAGCTGTGTTCTTTTGGAAAAAAAATGAGAGAAGTCCAATGCTTATCCAGTAAGAGTAATTATAGCAAATGGGTCTTTTTTTTACGCTGCATTATATGTCCCTGGTAATGACCGTTTATATCAGTTGATATGTTAGGTCGTCTAGTATATCAGTTTCATACTAATGTTATAAAATTGAGTCTCTGATATTTGATATACATTAATTCAAACTGATATATTCACTCATTTTGTAAAGTGAAAAAACGATCATTTCGTAGTCCGTATCAATGACACATATGAGGTCCTAATCTTTTCTTCCCAACAACTGTGCCACTCCAAAGAGAGAACAAAGAAGAAAAAGAGAAAGCCAACGTGTGAAGAAGACAAAAGACAGACAGCTGGCCACGCGATCATGTCCGCTGACTCGAACTCAAGATAGGTGTCATGCTGAAACTCATCCAAAAATGGAATAGGGAGACAGTTTTGTTCTCTTGAATTATAAGAACCTACCCTTAAACCAACCTACTATAGATGAATTAATTAGATTGAAATTTATGATCATTACAGCAAAGGGTTCTTTCTTGTTTATTGGAAGTAAAACAAGATTAACAAAAAATAGAACGAAGGGTATGTGTACATTTTCAATGAAGAGTTCAAATAAAGGATTGTTTACTTGTATTCAATGCAGGGTCAAATTTCAACTTAATGAACCAGATTTGGTTGCGTATTTATGAACTCCCAAGAGTTTAGACTATTCAGTTTGGAGGTAGATCAAATCGGCCAAGTCTTTGGGGTCTGAAGGGCCCTCAGTTTCTTGTCACGAATGAGTGCATAGAGTGATAAAGACACACCTTCAATCTCGACATGGAAATAATAATTATAATAATAATTAAGCACTTGAATTGTTGTTTGAAAAGACACTTTGAATTCTTGTCTCCATTAAAAGGAGAGCAGCCAAGAACCAGAAGTGTTACAGAAATAGACCCAAAAATTTTACCCAATCTTGGCGATGTTTACTAATCCAAGAAAGTGTAGTTTTCTGTTCATGGTCTCATTTTAATGGTCAGAGATGAAAATTTACTTCCGCTTGGGTAATGGTTTCCGAAAGAAAGTTTCCTTTTACCACAATGTGGATATAAAAGGGGAATCAGGTCATACCGTATTAATAATTGAAAATTTTACCTGGTGAGTAACTCGTACGACTTATGAAATTACATAATCGTTGGTGATCACAATGTACTAAAATATTTGTTGATTGAAAAAAGAGAGAATAATGACAGAGTTACCAAAATTTTGTACTAAAAGTTATATAATTAAAAATAATATCACATTAGTATAAATTTTTCGTGCAAAATTTTGATATTCCAATCTTTACCCAGAAAAAAATTGAGATTTTTCGATTTTCTTATTTTTACCGTATATTTCACATGGGTACCCGGACAGAAGCCCAAAACTTAAAAGAATCAATAGGTCATTCCAGATACATTAATGGGGTTCAAACTTAGTGGCTGTGGTTTCTTTCTCCTTTAGGCCTGACATTTAGGCTATGTTCGGTAGAGGGAATTTTTGGAGGGATGGAGAGGGGTGGAGGGAGAGGGATGAAGGGAGAGCTCCAATCTTGTGTTTGGTAGGAAAGAAAGAAGGAGGGAGAAGAGAAGTGGAGAGAGAGGGTCTCCCTCCAAATCCACATAAATTTATCCTCCCAAATTGGAAGGATTGGAGAAAATAAAAAAAAAAATATGAATTGACAAATTTACCCATCAAGTCAATTAATTTTAAAAAGATAAAATAGATAATATAGTAATTTTACAAATAAATACTCTCTATCCTTCCTACTCTACATCCTTTCTACCAAACAATTGAAGGGATTATTATTCTCATCTCCCTCCTTCAGATTCTCCATCCTTCTTACACTCTCCATCCTTCCTAGTCTTCTTCCCTCCTACCAAACAGAGCCTTAAGCTCAATACTAGTTTCTTTGACTTATATTTTCACCAATAGGTGCTTTTTCATTTTAACAATGTTATACTTGTTCTTAGATATACATTTCATGTGTAAATACGTTTTAGTTCAGTATAAAAAATATACTTTTACCATAAGTCATAAAATGTATATTAGTCTTTAGGTATAATTTTTATACATAAAAATGTGTACCATTTTATAGATTTATCTATGAAGTGCTTGTTGTAAACTATATACCACGGTATAAATTTATGTATAAAATATTGTATAAAATATTTGTTGTATATATTTTTCCAAAAATGGAATATGTTTATGAATCTATTAAAAAATAAAAGAAAAGGTTTTTTTTGTAAACATGCTTAAAAAAATGGGTATTTTATGTCTTTTCATTTTTTATTTTTAAAAATTATTTGTCTTTATCCAATTTCACGCCAAAATAAAATATTTTCCAGGTCAGATGTTGGATCCATTTCCAAACTCCAGCCAATCTGATACTATTTTTTTCTTCCCGAATGCTCGTTTGCTTACGTGGCAAAAATCTATACGACAATAAACAGCTAATGGAGGACGACCACGGTAGTCCATAACCCATGTGATATTTTACGTTACCCACCGGATTTTGAAAACGCCCGTTTTCTCAATCGAACCCACCGCACTCTTTTTGTTTTTTCGTGAAAAGAAAAAGGAGAAAAAGGGGAAAAAAAATGTCATCATGGTTGGCTCGCTCTCTCGCGAACTCCCTCCGACTCGACGAAGACGAAGACGACGACAACGACAACTCCGACCCCGACGACGAAGATAACGATGTCGTTTTAGATAACCAGTGTGGCGAACCGTCACCATCCTCACCTACCGAACCCCACCCCACCACCCTCCGATTTCATCATGAGAACAACCGTATCAATGGAATTGAATCAGAGAGAGACGAGGACGAAGAAGAAGAAGAAGAAGGAGCCCTGAATCGAGGGGTCAAAGAGGACCTATCCGAATTCAAACAGGCCCTGACCCGCCAATTCTGGGGGGTTGCCTCGTTCCTCGCGCCACCGCCATCACAGCCGTCCACGCCCACTAATCTCAATTGGGATCGATCCGAGCCGTCGGATCAATCGGATCGGGCTCCGGTTACGCCTTTGAAGGAGGAAGAAGAAGAAGAAGAGGGATTGGAGGAAGAGTGTGATATGGAAGACGCTCTGGGAATAACGGATGAGGTCCTGGCTTTCGCGAGAAATATCGCGATGCATCCCGAGACCTGGTTGGACTTTCCTCTCGATGAGGAGGAAGACTTAGATGGTATGTGTCTATATCTGTATCTATTACTGCATGTTTTTTTTTTAGCTTGATATTGAAAATGGGTGACTCAAATTTCGATTTTTTCGTCGTATAGTTGAACCCAATACTTTGTTCCGTGATTTGAGTTTATTCTTACAATTATGTACATGAATTGAGTTGTTTAACAATGCCCACGTCCGTGAATTTTTTGTTGGGCCTGACTTTGTCGTTTTGTGCTGCTTATCAAATGTGTGAAATTGGGTGCTTTCTAGTTTCTATCTCTGGACTGTTTACTGATGTGTGTCAATCGGCTGAGCTCCCATTGCTCTATATTTATCGGGTTCATCCAAGCTATCTGTTGAATGACCATGTTTGTTCGTGGTGAGTTTGGTTGAGTTTGCTTCCTTTCTTTTGGCATTGACATAAATTTCAATGTTTAGATCCATTTTTATGTCTCATAGTGGAAACACCATTTCGCATGCTTATAGGTCTAAGAGAATTGGAAAGGTGGGCTTACATTCACCATGTTCGCTCCCTAGCCGAAAAATGAACTTTTTTGTCATGTCTAAGAGGTGGGAACTAATTAGCTGATGTTTATGTGCGTAATGAGCATAAGAGTTGACAATGTCTGACAAAATCTGAAACCGTAAATACGTTGAAATGAGGAATTATATTGTATTGGTAGAAAAGGTCTACTGTATTTGTTGGATCTTTTAAGAAGACAAATCTTGCTTTTTTGTTTTGTTTATTTTTCTCTCTATAAGAACTAAACTAAGGGTTTATGGTTCTATGCTTGATGGCTAATTCGTATCACTTTTAATTTTAGATTTTGACATGTCTGATGCTCAACAAGAGCATGCTTTGGCAATCGAACATCTAGCTCCTAGATTAGCCGCTTTGAGAATTGAACTTTGCCCCTGCCATATGAGTGAGAGTTACTTTTGGAAAGTCTACTTCGTTCTTCTGCATTCGAGACTCAATAAAAAGGATGCAGAAAACTTGTCTACACCCCAGGTAAGCCATCTGAGACTTACGTTGCATTTTTTACAGAACAAGTTGTATAATTGATTATTATAGTTACTTTAAGAAATATGATTCCGTTGTTAATTTTAAAGTGACTTCAAGGTGGAATTTCTTTATGGGATTTATATTATTAGCAAGCTTAAGAATGTTCTCAAGTTCCAGTTGCCGGATGCTAGTGGTCAGTTGAACCCCAGTACATATTTGAGTTTGTAGACTTGCCTTTTGACAATTTTTTAATGTACATTGACAAAAATACAGTAGTGAATTTAAAAAGAGAAGGGAATGCTAGTTAAACATATCTCAAAGTGTCTTTCACTAGTTGCTTAAAGTTATAGCGTTTTATAATTAACTACATGTTTATAGAGGTAATAAATACATTTTTTAGAGTTCTAAACTCTTGTTTTGCACTTTTTGGTCGACCAATTACCCAGTCTAAAGTGAAAAATGCCCTGGTTTATGAAATATTTCCAACTTACGGCTTGCAGCTAATGGCAGCCAGAGCAAAGTGGATGCAGGAACTACAAAATCATACTTCATCAGATTCTGAATGGTATGGAAGAAGCACTTCATGTCTAAAAGAAAGTACTGATTTCCTGCATGAAGATCTTGGCTCTGTCTCATCCTTTGATGCTCATTGCGAAGACACACTGATTGGGACATTTCCTTCTCAATCAACCAGCATCTCTGTTTCGACAGCTTTTGAGAATGATAAGCACCCAGTTGAAGGTTCCGATTTGGAATTCGTTGACAAGTCTGTCATAGAAGAAAAGCCAGTGGTTAAGACTGAGGATAAAAGTGTAACAGTTGGTCCCTCCTCTAACATACTAGTTAAGTACCATGAAGATGATGATGACGATGACTGGCCTGAGGAAGATTTTGAATTCAATGAGTATAGTGGAACTTCTCTTCCTGTGGGAAATGAAGATGACATATCTTTCAGTGATCTTGAGGATGATGATTTTCAAGCTCCCACAAGGTTAAAAGTTACCTCCAAGGATTTTCCGAAGTCAGCAAAAGATCGATGAAAGACTTTGCACGGGCTTTGCCATACTCACTGGAGTAAAGTATTGAATTTTGTTGTATGAATCTTCACGTGTAAGGACCTCTAGACTTGGATAATAGCATGGCGCATGGTGATTGTGTTGTCTTGAAAGCTGTTTGTACATGGTGTATTCTTGGAGTTTCTATAGAGCGATGATTGGTTTGATTGGTTCTTATAGGAGTGTAATTACGGCAATTTACTGATTCAGAAGGGGGGAAAAAAGTTTGTCCATCACTGAATTGGGTTGAGTTCATCTAGTCTTGAAAACATTTATGCTTTAATGTGTATACCTCGAAAGCAATAAAACAATTTTGCATTTTGCTCATATTTCTTTCTTTTTTTAAAAAAAAAGACAAAAACAAAACTTGAATAATAAATTATACTGCATTTCTTTTTGTGTTAGCACATTCAAATTTTTCTACAAATAAAAGCTTGGCTTAGCTTAGCACATTCAAATCGATTTAAATCTTCATTTAATATGCTTAATAGTAATGTGATATATTGATCTTCTAGTATTTTGAAAATGGCCTAATTGGATAATTTTTTTTTCTACTAACAATTTTTTTCCCTTATTTATTTAGGAAAAGGAAAGAAAAAAGTTTGCGAATCAACTTTTTTCTACAGAAAATTTTTTTTAACGAATATATCATAAAGTACTATTCTGAATGACATTGATATATGATTTCATTAAGTTTCTATAAATCGAATAAGGGGACTTCAAATCTAAATAAAATAACTGAGAAAAAATTGGAAACCAATTTTTTCCCAATACATTGATAAACGACATGTCGTTCGTCACATATACTTGACATTTGCCATGCAAGATAAGTGACAAACGACGTCAGGCGTACGTGTCTCATGCTACATAGACGGCTGCTCTAGAATATGACCAGGTCTTTTCTTCTTAAACTACGGCCGGATATGTGTCGCTTTAATTTTTTCGAACGACATCACCTTTAAACAGTAAAAACAAGGCTTTTTTTTTTCTTAAAGAGGGAGAGACACTGACGACATACGTTTGGTTGGTAATTTGGTAGCATAACAATTTCCACGAAATGATACGTTCTAAAAGAACTTAGTTAAAAAAAAAAAAAAGACAAACCTTGACTCTTTTTAAAATAAGTGGAAAAAGAATATTGACTTCGACTTTTCAGAAACAAAACAATTTTTTTTTTAAAAAAAAAGGGGAAAATATCTACCTTGCATTATCGTGTAATGTAATGTATGCAGGCCATGCATCGAATTCGCCTGCGTTATTCTAGCTCATAACATTATACTCATCTCCTTCCTCTCACCCAGGTTGGTCCCCTCCCCTCAGCGCCGAATTTTTTTCTTTTCTTTTTCTTTTTTTTTTTCAAATTAATTTAATTTCTGCTCCTTTTTTTTTTTTTTTTCTCCTGACAAATTTTCATTTATTGGGATCTTAAATATCGAACCCCCAATCCCCCAAATCTTATCGATCGTCTCAAATTTTTATGTGTCTGGGCAAAAATCGAAACTTTGTTTTACGTTAATTAGGTTCGGAGCTTTTGGGGATCAAAAGTCATGGTCATGGAACTTGGGCTGCTAAACAAGGGCTTCAATTTCTCCTCAAGGAGACGAAAATGGCTTCTCATACTCGCCGCTCTTGGGGTCTCTGGTTATGGCGCTTACAGGGTGTATCAATGGCCCTCTCTGGTGAGGAAACGGAAGAGGTTGATGAAGATCTTTGGTGCCCTAATTTCCGTTGCTGAATTGGTCTCCGACTCGGCGGAGACGATCGGTACCGTCTCTAGGGATTTGAAGGAGTTTCTTCACTCCGATTCAGACGAAATCCCCAGAAGTTTGAGGCAAATTTCCAAAATCGCCAAGTCGGATGAGTTTGGGGAGTCGTTGACTCGGTTAAGCCAGGCGTTGACTATCGGGATTTTGAGAGGGTACAAGTCTGAGGCGAGCAATGGGGTTGAATTAGCGACTGGTTCGTCGAATTCGGGCGTCGCTGATCGGGTTATGGAGAGGGTTTTCTCTACAGCCGGGACTGGTTTCGTTTCGGTTGTGGTTGGAAGCTTTGCGAGGAACTTGGTTGTGGGTTTTTACTCTGATGGGCAATCTCAACGTGGGTCTAATTTATCGGACGTGCCCGCATGGCTCAGTGTGGTTTGTAGTGATAAAAGCAAGGAGCTCATTGCGGATTGCATAAGGGTCTTTGTAAGTACTGCTGTGGCAGTTTATCTTGATAAAACGATGGATATCAACTTTTACGATGATGTATTCAAAGGTCTGACAAATCCCAAACATCAGAACAAAGTGAGGGACATTATTGTTTCTGTATGTAATGGTGCTGTGGAGACACTTGTGAAGACGTCTCACCAAGTATTGACCAGCTCCGAATCGAGCTCAAAATCGATATGTAATCCTTCTTCTTGTTCGGTTGTTGATCAGAGTAAATGTTCAGGTGAATCTAGAGATGAGTATTTTGAAGAGGAAGCAGCATCTTCTAAGCAGCTGAACGAGGGAATCTCATTTCGTAAAATTGAGGACACTGGGTGGGTTGGAATGGTCTCATCCACCTTGGCTGTTCCAAGCAATAGGAAATTCGTGCTTGATGTCACAGGGCGGGTGACCTTTGAAACAATACGATCAATTGTGGAATTTATGTTTTGTCAGCTATTGGATGGTTTCAAAAGAAGCTTTAGTGCAGTCCACGAGGATGTTGTAGACAGGGGATTGGAAGTAGTTAGATACGTTGGTGCAAAGTCTTCTGTTATTGTTACCGTTTGTCTTGCTTTGTATTTACATGTCTTGGGTGGTACTAGAGTTGCCTTGCCCGCTTAATTCACCGAGTTTCTTGGTCCGCTGAAAGAAGGCCCTAAGTCGGGTCGAAGATGAAGGATGATAACGCTTATTTATGGAAGGTTTTGTATTTGTAGCCATGTTAAGCAGCTTTTACTCATTGATGTAAGTAGTGATTGTAGTTAGGTTTGACAGGATGTAGTTATGTACCACACAATATCTTGAATGAAATTCTGAATTAAGATCAAGTTAGCCCTTGTTTTTCCCTTTTTTTTTTCCTTTATATGTTGTGCTGTTTTCCTTTTAATGGTGTGATTCTGAAGATAGTGTGGTTTTTGAGTAATGATTCTACTTATTGAACGAGGATAAAGGCTTGACAAATAGTCAGGTGGATCGTTTGCTGATTTTGCAGCAGTTGAAATTGCAGGATATGTTGGTGAATTGGGGAACTAATGACTTCTAGTTTACCTCGGTGCTTTTTCTAACTTGTATGAATGATTGTGGAGTGCCCTGTTGTCCTATAGTGGAGACGACTCTCTTTGGAGGTCATCCAATATGAGTGTGCCTTCAATCAGTTGAGGTAAGTTCTCTGTAAGATGACTGACTAATTTACCAACTCCTGGCAATAAATTTTTCTTTGAAGAACTTTGGTTTAAACATTCACTCAAGTTTGTTGAAGAAAAAAGTCAATAGTTATTTCAAACTTGTGATAATGCAATACCATCAAATACATCTGGTGGTAGAAAGTGGATTTTGGATTGTTCAATCTGAGCGAGTTGTTTGTTGAAGAAAAAAGTCAATAGTTATTTCAAACTAGTGATAATACAATACCATCAAATACATCTGGTGGTAGAGAGTGGATTTTGGATTGTTCAATCTGAGCGAGTTGTTTGTTGTTTGCAGGAACCGCTTTCGGGTGTCCAGCCATTATGCGCACTAATACATTTGCAGCAACTAGCATTTCAGAAGTTTAGTGGTACTAGTGACAGTTTCTATTCCCATTGGTTGCTCCCACACGCAAAGTTCACAAGATTCTTTAATTACATACTATGTTGTAATAGGTTATAAAGAGAATAGAATAGCCTGCCATGTAGTGTAGATAAATTAATAAAGTTACCATTAAGTCCCCTATAGATGAATTTGTGGCCCTCTGAATTTGGTTGATTAATGAACAAAACAATCTAATTTTGAATTGTTTGTTACTTAATGATGGACATGGAAAAATCAAACCCGCAATTTTGTCGCCAATAATTCCACACAGATTCTGGTGCGTTAGGATTAAAGGTGAAGACTGGTTTCACTCACAAGATTGTGCGGTTGTGATACGTTTGTTTACTAAAGTTGTAAAATTCTACATGGTTTCCTTTCAGTATTCTTTTACATGGTAGGTTTGGTTGCCATGAGAGTTGGAGATTGTGTGGATATCTGAATTCTGTTACCTGTAAAAGTTGGATACGGGCTTTTTTTTTTTTTTTTTTGAAAAGTGAGGATTAACTAATGATCACTACTTACTACAAATTTAAAGAAAAATAACACACACATCCTACTAAAGTTTGAACCCCTGACCTTCTTAAACTCACACACACATCCCTCAAATCTTGGATCAATTGAGCTAACCCAAGTTGGCAAGTTGGATACGGGCTTACATACAAGTTGGCTTTAACGATATCGTTTAAAATAAGCACTAATCAAAATTCATTTTAGTTAATTAGATATTATTAGTGATAATTAATGACAGATTCCATTCTGTGCGTCTATTCAAATCAAAACATAGTCGTCTTTGACACTCTGCTTTCTCTTCATGTAAAATTAATTAAATGGTTTGACTAATCTTAGATACTCAAAGGTGTAGTCTCTGCAGAATTCGTGTATTCTTTTCTTTTCACTCCACTAAACTGTAATTATATTCGCACTTACATTCTGGTAATTAACTTCCTTGTGGAAGTGACCTAACATTGTAACTTTCAACATCAGTCAAATTAAAATTGCAATATTATAAAATTGAAACTCTGAATCTGAACTTGGTTTTCATAGTAATAAAAAATAAATTAATCGGTGAATTTCAGTCTTTAAAGGGGAAAAAAAAAAAGAGGAAACTTTTTACATAACAACTAATAAAAATTAAATTAGCATTAGCTAAAACCATATCAACCTTTCAGCCACGAAAAAATTTCTCTAATTTGACGATTTCAAACAACCAGAACTGTTTAACTCACGATCTTTATTATTAGTCCATTGCCATCGTTAGACTAAATAAGATCAACCAAATATCTTTATAAGAAGGAAAAAGGAATAAAATATAAAATAAAACAAAAGCTNTAATGCTGACACGTATTCAAATTCAACCCATATTTTCTTGCCAAAAAGAACAAATAAATTCAAACCCATATTTACAAACAAAGAGAAGAAGACGAATGTAATAAGATTAATATATTATTTTATTTAAGTTTATTTTTAGTATTGCATGGCCCTTTCACCAAAAGTACATTTTATCTTCTCGGTGAAAAGATTAGCTAACACATAGAAAACAAAGTATATATATATATTTCTATATATTGATTATAAATAAAAGTTCAAGGCTTGTGCTCCTGAGTGTAGATATAATCCAAATGAGCGGCCAAAGTCCTTCTCGTCAAGCACTCTTCTGTCCCCACTCCTTCACAAGTTAAATCCTCCTCTGCGGCTATCTTCTCCGCCTCATTATTCTGTCAATAAAGTTTCACATTAAATTGACTTCAAAAAAACCGAAACATATGTAATAAACTTAATGAAATGATGAAATAAATAAAAAATCATCTTAAAAAAAGGTAACACCAAATATTGTATTTATGGATTAAACATCACATACATGTTGGGTTTTGAGAAAAGTGGTGTCTGGGAAAGAAGGGTCTGGACGAGCGGTTGAGGCTAGAACAAAGCTAAGGAGAAGGGCTACGGTAAAGGATATCATAAACTTAGCCATCTTTTGAATTTTGTAAGTTTAAGACAAAGGGTTTTAATTTTGTATTTATGGTATAGAATATATATATATATATCTATATATATGGATGTCTATACGAAAAGAATGGAGAATGGACTAAAATGGTTGGAATTTATACGGAAAATGAAAACGCCCAAAAGATAGAGACTAATTAGGTGAGGTGGAAAATGCGTTATCTTTTGCCTAAATAAAGAAAAAGGGTAAATGGTGTTTTCGATTTTTATCCAATCTCAGCAAAATCCTGTTTTTCCCTTTTTTTTTTTTTTGGTCCTGCCTACTAATAAGAGAGAAATTTGTGGGAAAGTTTTCGTTATTAGAGCATAACAAATAGTTTCATGATCCAATAAATAGTCAACGAAGTAAATTCAATGCTGCAATTATGTGCATCTCTAAATATATGAAATTTTACTAATGAAAATTAGGCATTGTACGGTATTTTAGATAAAGAATTGAAAAAATACAATGATTTAGTTTTTTCTAGATCTGGTATCATATTTTTTAGAAAATATCACTTTTTAAAATATTTTTAGAAAAATGTCATTTTTTAAAATAGTAATTAGTAACTGGTAATCAATTTTCAAGCATTGGTAACTAATAACCAAAGGTGTTTACAACTAATAACTGGTAATCAGTAACCATTTTTCATACACTAGTAACGAGTAACCATTTTAAAAATATTATTTTTCTAAATTTTTTTTTTTTAAAATGATATTTTTCTAAAAAAAGCAATTCGAGAATTGGAAAAAAAAATCTTATGCACTGTATTTTTGTAATTCTTTTTTGTTTTTGTAAGTAGAAGTGTTAGAAACTCATTCGGGTCTTATAGCAAAATGACTAAATTTTGGGCCAATTTAAGTAAATATTCTTTTTTTAAATGTTATAACATCCAGTGTACATGTTTATATACCAAGTATAAAATATTATATACTAAGTATAAAAATTTATATACTCAATGCATTAACAAAAATTAGTAGATAAATATATCTATTAAGTCTAAATATATATATATACTTGGACATCTAGCTATAAAATTTAAAAAATGAACATCTATTTAATTATATTTAAAATATTGGTCATCCACCTAAATTTCTCAACCCATTTTATTATTCACATATATGATATGAGATGGATTTTGGGTGTAGAAGTTTCATTTTTTGTATTTAATCTTAATTATATAGCTACTAATTACTCCTTCATGGAAACAAACATATTTTTACTTTTCTATAATTCTTAAATAAGGTTTAGCCATATAACTGTACCGCAAATCTGTGGTTGGTGTGATTAACATCATAATTCTCAACTGAACAGTTAAAGAAAGTCATTTAATTATATATCTGAGTCAGTATTTTTTTTTCATAAGTGAGGACATAAGAATTATGATACCAGTGAGCACCAAGAGCACTGGTAATCTAGGCCCATCCTCTTGGTTTGTCACATCCTTGAAACTCACATATGAAAAATCACATGGTAGCACAACAACACCATAAGCGGAGTGTGCATGGGAGCATGCACACATGACGGATATTCGAGGCACAACATGTTAGACATGCATGTGGAGATAGCCAACACGCATGCATGTATACAGGCAAGGCACTAGGCACACTCGGCCAAGTGTGCTAGGAAAGTGGCTGAGATACATGGAGCAACACGTGCACTCAAGTGTTGCGAGGGACAACACTGGCAAGACAGAGGCGTTGGGTGCCCAAGCATGCACGCATAGGGCAACGCGCGTGCACTATCGCAGACCAGGCATGGGGTGACCTGGCTTATGCGCGAGGATCTACACGCACAGACGAAACACGGGCAGTGCGCACATACTAGAACTGGCACAAGGTGCCAAGAATATGCACTTGAGGAAAAAGATCGAGAAACATGGTGCTAAAGGAGGCGACACTTGGACATGGCTCTGAGAAATACGGGGCAAAGCACCGAGATATGCGGCGCGACATGTGTGCATTGATGGCACGCATACACACGTGTGCTGGGTGATGGCCGAGACTTGGGCATGGCAAAGGTCATCGTTCAATGGCTGGTAGTGGCATGAACGAATTGAAGGATTGGGGTAATGCGCGTGGAGGAGATTGTTGGGACTCCTCAAAGTAATGATGCTAATTCACTTATAGCTCAGGCGGAGTTGCAAGAAGCAAAAATTAAAAGCGTTCAAGATGCCTTACGGGACTTTATCAAGGCCATGTCAAGTAAATGAATGCTCTACGGGCAGAACTTATGGTCACAGTGGACAAAGTTGCCAAGAATGTTGCTAGACTCGATGCAGAGGTAGTATTGGTAAAGCGGGCTATGGTGAACTCTTCTAAAAATAATGAGGGGATAATCTCCAAAATCAAGGTGTCCGAGCCTAAGTAATTCCATGGGGTAAGGAATGCAAAGGAATTGAAAAACTTCATATGGGATATGAGGCAATATTTCCGAGCTGCTCATATACCCAACAAGGAGCAAGTTACTATCACTAGTATATATCTTGCTGGGGATACTAAGTTATAGTGGTAAACTCGTGTCCAAGAGGAAGTCAATGCGAGGAGATCCAAAATTGACACGTGGGTGGTGCTAAAATGGGAATTGAAAGCTCAATTCCTACCGTGCAATGCGAGCTGGTTGGCGAGGGAAGTCTTGAAAAAGCTGCAGCATTCGGGTACAGTGCGAGCTTATGTGACGAAATTCAGTTCGTTAATGCTTGACATTCAAAATATGTCTGAGGAGGACAAGTTATTCAACTTCATGTGGGGGTTACAACCATAGGCACAAGCAGAGTTATGAAGGCAAGGTGTCAAGGACTTGACATCTGATATGGCGGCTACCGATAACTTACTGGATTTTAGTCTATCTCATTCTAGTAACCTAAAAAGGAGAGAGGACAAGAATAACAAGACGGGGAAAGCTCAATCTGCTTCGGAGGACAAGAAACCTAAGGGTGGATCTCCAAGAAGGAGTCATCCAAATGTAAAAATAAGAACAACGAGGGTTGTTTCTTATGTAATGGGCCACACTTTGCTTGGGAGTGTCTAAAGAGGCTACAATTGAGTACACTTGTTATTGAGCCTTCAGAGGAAGGCAACTCATTGGAAGATACATATGTGAAAGTGGAAGGCTCTCACCATAATAGAAACTTAGCCTCGAGGATAGGGCGGCCTCACCAGTTTCAAACGGCATGCGACGGACTGCAGCACTTGGGAAGCGAGTTGGTGAAGGTATGGGGGAGCCTCATGGTGATACTTAGTTTGGTTTCTAGTGAAAGGTTATCGAGGGAGCTGGAGTCATTCCCAGCCCAAGGCAGGGTGAAACCAGTCGATGTCGCCTATAAGTGTATTGCCAGTGAGCATGCTGGCCTATAGAGCCGGGTGCTACACAGGGCACACTCACAAAATGTAATACGGTGGGGAGGCTGCATCTATGCTAAGTACTAATATTAGTGCACTGCCCAGTATATGAGTGTGCACACCAGTTAAAAGAGTAGACAGGATAGAGCATTTCGGCCGTGATGCTTTCATGTACGAGGGCGTGCATGATTTTTTGGTGGGGGAGGGTTTATAACCCCTTACAAGGTGATGTGGATAGCACGCGCGCACACAAGAAGTGGCATGAGGTGTTAAGAATATGTGCATAGAGCATTCATTTGCTCGACATGGTCCTTGATAAAATCCTGTAAGGTACCTTGAACGCTTCTAATTTTCGGTTCTTGCAACTCCGTCTGAACTGTAAGTGAATTAACATCATTACTTTGAGGAGTCCCAACAATCTCCTCCACACATATCACCTAATCCTTCAACTCGTTCATGCCACCACTAGCCATTGAATGATGATCTTCGTCCACTCTTAAACGAAGCTCTGATACCAACTTGTCACGGGGTCAAGACTTAAGATAATCAAATCCCGTGATGGTAGCCAAGGTCCCCCAACTAAGGCTCAACTTTCCCCCAAAACAATCTTGTAAGTGCGGAACGCAAGTGTGTTTATCACAAGTGCTACGGTCCATTTTAACATTAAAGTTACGTTAAGTGAGAAAAAGACATATAAATAGAAGTGTCAACCGCTAAACGAGCGGATTTCGGCTAGAAGGGGTCAGCGGCTAAAGGCAGAGATAGGAAAGAAGAATAGGAAAAGAGAAGACTAATAATTTCATCTCATGGCCGGTTTTATATTGTTTTTTTTTTTTTTGTTGTTCTTTCCTTAAGTATGTCTTTCTTATTTTCTCGCATTGAGGTTGATGATGAAACCTTGAAGTTGAGGATAAAACCTTATTCGACAATGCTATTATCTTTATCGTAGTTTAATTGTTTTTATGAGTACTTTATTGAATATTATTATTGCCTCTCAAAATTATTAAATTGAATTTTCTTTCATCATTAGTATATTAATTTTTTGATAGTTAGATATTTATTTTACTTGATTAATTTTAGCTTGATTATATAAAATTTATTATCGTTCCTTTGACTCCTTAATTTTTTTTTCACTAAATTGATACATAGAATACTTTGGCACATAATATACGAAGCGAAGACAAGCATACACAAGATTTATTTATTTTGCTTGTTGTTATATCCATGAATGGGCATAGATTGATTTCGAGATGTCATTCTAATTATTAGATAATTTCTAAGTTAAATGGTGGTGGACTCTAAAAACTGGGTTATCTTAATCCTTTGAATTCTTGTTTCCAATGACTCGCTTTAATTTAATTTGTTTGTTTGTTTTTCATTATTTTCTCGACAACATTTATTATTCAATTTGTTTTTTCGACTAAGTTAGGATTAGAATTTACTTACATTTGATAAGACTTTCTAAACTTTTGTAGTCCATGGCTACTTATACTTATGCACTTCAATACAATCGTGTGCTTGCGAGTTATTAAAATTTATACAATACTAGAAACCCTCTTTTTATATTTTTACTCTTTTTTATACTCTCATATCTTACCACTTGACATATATACTTCACTAAAATATTTTTATATTTTAATAATATAAGAAGTTGTTATAGAGTATACATATCAAATAGTATGATCTACGAGTTGAAAAGTAAAAAAGTGCTAGCAAGGAGTGCTATAATACAAAGGGCTTCTTTCAAAATTCCAGGCCCAAAGTACCCAAAATTGAAAAATCCCGAATGGGCCAAATTAGTTGAAAAATCTCAGATTTAGAAAACTATCACTTTTTAAAAAATTATTTAGAAAAATAATACTTTTAATAAATATTTAGAAAATGCTACTTTTTCTTCAAAATTGGTATTTTTCAATGGTACTTGAGGTTGGTTACTGGGGATAACTAATCTGGTTACTTGAGGTAACCAAGTAACTTGATTAGTTACTTCAAGTATCTTATCAATTAATAAATAGCGGTATTTTTTTAATTATTTTTAAAAATGGTAATTAAAATTCGGGATTTTCTAATTTTTTTGATAAATTACCAAAAAAAAATCAAATTTCCTCTAATACAAATGAAGTGTAAGAGTGGGCTAATAATTAAATGAGTTCCTTCGTGGATTAGTTATTTTAGGGAGGAACTTAGGCCAAAGTAGTAGTTTTGAAGGATTGTATGCCATAAGTAGCAGTTTTTGGTAGTTTTCTCTTGAGAAAATTGCTATAAAACTGTAACATTTTTTAAGAACCGCAATTCATGAAAAAGAGGCCCAGGTGTTAGGCGCTTTCCATGACCGAGAGCATTCATACCGTGAAGGGATTTGGATTGGATAGGATCAATTTGGACCCAAATGATTTTTTTTTTTTTTTGAGACAATTACACAATGTACTACCTTTTAAAACTCATTTCCAAAAATACGGTGTCCTAGGTTTCACTTCTTATTATATGGCATTTTATAAAAAATACTAATTTCTCAACTCATGGATCAAACTGCATAAACCCAAATCTGTGTCCAACCTATCCTGAATTCTCTCTCTGAGCGGCATCGTTCTCGCGGTACTCGAGCTTCCCTATGTTCGACCATTTTCCCACATCTAAAAGCTAATGATGGTTTGAGAGATTCCAGATACTTGAAGATAATTGAGATTTAAAGAGCGTATTCTCCTCATGCTGCTGTATGACGGACGTTCTCGTTAGGACTAGCAATTCGTGACATAACACAATAATACGACTCAAAACCCGCACGAAATTAACGGGTTTAGGTTTAGCTTAATCGTGTTCAAATCATTTTCGGGTTAGAGATATTGACCCGTTTAATTAACGGGTCATGTTCGGGTTGAACCCACCAATACAAAAATGACCTGTTTAGTAAACAAGTCGTGTCATGTTGTGTTAACCTGTTTATAAATAGGTCGTATTCGTATCATAATTTCTGAGCCATTTATTTTAAAGAGAAATTTAGGTGGATGACTAATATTTTAAATTTGATTAAGTTGATGTCCACTTTTTAAATTTTATAGCTAAATGTCCGGGTATATATATATTTATACTTGGTAGATTTATATTTACCAATTTCAGTTACTGTACTAAAATATACTAGGTATATAATTTTTTATACTTGGTATATAAAATTTTACACTTGGTGTATAAATATATATACCGGATATTTTGCTATAACATTTGATAAAAGGGATATTTACTTAAATTAGGCCTAAAATTTGGTCATATTTCTATATGGACCTTTATTAAATGGGTCAGGACAATATGACCTGTTTAGTAAGCAGGTTACACGGGTCGTGTCGTGTCAATCCGTTTATAAACGGGTCATGTTCGTGTCATAATTTCTGTCTCATTAACGGGTCGTGTTTGAGTTGAACATTTACCTGTTATACATGTACATCGACACGACACAAATACGACCCGTGGATACGGATTGCCAGCCTTAGTTCTCGTCCCTGCGAGACCAGTTCGGAAAACTTTTGCTTTTATATTCCTCATGAGTATTGGTATTTGGATTCAAATGTTTATATTTGTATTTTTTTTTCTTTTTTTTTCTATGTATTCAAAACTTGGTTGTGTCAAGGGTGAAGTTATAGTATTTGAGGAAATGCATGTGAAGGACCCAGTTTCATGAATTCTTTACGTTTTCATTTTTTTAGGAATTTTAAGTCCTTTTCTCTCTGATGTGTAAAATATAGTCCTAAATTACTTCCATGGCCATGTGTGCTAATTATTGATATTGCATAGCTTCAGAAAGACATTTATTGGCTCTTCTTCGAGATGAAAAAAGAATTAAAGATAATTAAGATTCATATTTATATTAGCAATTAATGAAAAATAGTGCAGCTGTGGTATATCCCCTTAAAAGGACGTGATTGGGAGACTGTCATACTTGCTATAATTAGAGGGATACTTTTTACTTTTAATACTTAATTACCTCGGGACATTAATTTTGGCGGATAAACGTGTTTTGGGATTGTTTTTGGAATACTAATGATTTGAGCACGATAAGTTCTGAGTCCAAAAATTTAATACCATTTTTAGAAGTGAGTTGGCTATTTCTGTGGATTCATTATCCCATTTTTATGATTTCCAATAGACATATTCATATTTTCTTGCTTTATTATTTTCTATAAATGATAGAAACCAAACAACTTTCTTGCTTCTATAAAAAATGATTTACTGTTTCAGATTAATACTTGGTATGTTGCTGCTTGATTAAAGGTTAATATGAACTAGACTTATTTTGTATCTAATTAAAAACTGGACATTCTACAAAAGAAAAAAAAAACACAATAGTTTCCAGGAAACCTTAACAGTTTCCTATGATTTACTTAGTTATAGAGCATTATGCGAAAAAGAAACCACAGTGGTTTCCAGGAAACCTTCATGATTTCCTGTGATTTACTAGTTACAGGACATTCTGCAAAAAAGAAACCATTTTGTAGAAACCACAATGGTTTCTAGGAAACCTTCGTCTTTTCATGTGATTTCCTTAACGACAGAGTATTCTACAAGAAGGACGCACAATAGTTTTCAGATTACTTTCATTGTTTCCTATGATTTGAAAAAGAACCACAATATTTTCTAGGAAATTATCATGGTTTGCTCTGATTTACTGAGTTACAGGGCATTCTGCAAAATAAAAAATACGATTGTTTCCAGGAAATCTTCGTGGTTTCCGGTGATTTACTTAGCTACATGGCATTCTGCAAAAATAAAACCATGATGGTTTCTAGGAAACCTTCGTAGTTTCCTGTGATTTATTTAGCTACAGGGCATTCTGCCAAAAAAAAAAAAACTACAATGATTTCCTAAAAATATTCGTGGTTTCCTGTGATTTGCTTACGTACATAGCATTTAGCTAAAGGAAACCAAACTGGTTTCCACGAAACCTTTGTGGTTTCATGTGATTTACTTAAGTACAGAACATTCTACTAATAGGAAACCAAATTAGTTTTCAGAAAATCTTTGTAGCTTCCTGTATAAAAAACAAAAAGAAAAAAAAGATGGCTTATTTACTAAAATGCCATCACGTTTTCTAGTTCCCAAAGTATTTAGAAAAATACCCTAAAAGGACATACGAAATTTTTATTATTTTTGAAATATCGTAAATTTGGTAATATTTTTTGAAAAATAGGTATAAATGTCTAAAGCCTTTTTTTTTTTTAACCAATAACCCAAATGACAGAAGTAATTGTTATTATAATTGATTTAACTAGAATCACTAATTTTTTCATAAAAAAAAAAAAAAAAAAAAAAAAAAAACTCATCTTAAAAAATAGTTTTTAAAAAAGTTATTTTACCTTAAAATTGTCCTACTTTCGTCTACTTCTACCGCGGATACATGAATAAGAACAATGAAATTGACAGAAATACAACCATTAGTTCCCAAAATGACTTTTGTTGGATTTTTTTTCTTTTTTTTTTAGAATGAATTTTTTATTAGGACGAGTAATTTTGATCAGGACAAGTCATAATACTAATATTATGAGGAATCATAATTGTTAAATGGTCCTAAAAGAGTCATTGATTATAATTGTTAAGGAGTTCTAAAAGAGTCATTTTACTATGAGATGGTCATATTTTCGTCCACTTCCCCAAGAATAGGCGTGACTTAATAAAAGAATATAGAGGAAATTTGATTTTTTATGATAATTTAAAAAAAATTAAAAAATCCTAGATTTTGGAATTTTTTGAAAAATTCTGGATTTTAATTAGAAAAATAACATTGTTAAAAGTATTTATAAGCATACCACTTTTTATTAATTGATGAGATACTTTGTAATTGGTCAAGTTACCTTAATTAGTTATTTCAAGTAACTAGACTAGTTACCCCAAATAATCCGACCGGTTACCTCGAATACCATTGAACAATACCAATTTCGAAGAAAATATGGTATTTTTCTAAATATTTATTAAACATATTATTTTCTAAAAAACTTTTATTTTTTTCTAAAATTAATCCGAAATTTTTCAAAAAATTCAATTCTATTTGGGATTTTTAAGTTTTGGTACTTTAGGTCTGGAATTTTGTAAGAAGCCACATGAATATATTCTTTTAACTACAATATTGAATTGATATAAGTAATGTTATAAATAGTCATTTGTTACACGAATAAACTTGCACAAATTATGTAATATGATTTTCAACCACATATATTAAAAAAAAACTTATTGAAACTAGGCATTTAAAAGTGTGTTTTAGCAAATGACCCATTTTTTAAAAAATTATTTGCAAATAGACTTTTTAAATTATAATTTAGTATGTCGAATGTGATCAAGCGTGGTCTACTTTCTAAGTTATAATTTAATATTTTATTAAAAAAAACCTATATATTTTCATTTATATTAAATTAAATATTCGATTTGTATTTTCCTGTCAAATAGGATCGTGCCCACAAATTGGGTGAAAATTGAAACTTTCGATTGTTTAAAAGGCACTTTTGCCCTTAAAACTCATAAAACATAATAAAAGAAAATTATAAAAATAAAATATTTTAAATAATTGAAAGCACTTAAAATAAATAGAAAAGGAGAAAAAACAAAAGATGAATCTTATTTTTCTTCAATCACTCTTTTTAAAAAAAAAAAAAAAACAAATTTAATTTTTTTAATAATTTAATTTTTTTTAATTTCAATAATTATTATTTTCATTCAAAACGATTAAAAAAAGGAAAGAAAAGACGAGAATTTTTTTTCAGTTTTTGTCATTCTTTTTTTAATTGTTTTGAATAATTTAAACTCTTTTAAAAAAAGAAGAAGATAAAATGGAAATTTTAACTTTTGTCATTATTTTTTTAATTGTTTTTAATAATTGGTTTTTTAAAATAATTATTATTTCACTTAAGATATTTTTTAAAAAAAAAGAGGTAGACAATAATAGTTGGTTTCAATAATTATTATTTTTAACATATGTTTTTTGAGTTTAAAGGGTAAATATGTCTTTTAAAGTAAACTAAAATTTCAATTTTGATTAAACTTGTGGGTCTGGTCTTAGTTGATAGGATAATGCAAATTAAAAGTTTAATTTGATATAAAAGAAAAGATGTGGATATTTTTTTTTTATCAAACACTAAAGATGATAGGTGTTTTTTTTCTTTTTGGATATTATCCCTTAGATTTAATTGTAACTTTTACCCTTTTTGTTACTTTGCCCCTACCCATAATGCATTTAAATTTAAAAAGGGTTACATTTGTTTTGCGTAAATATTTAATTACTAGTGTAAATACACTAGCCAGATATACGTGTCTGTTGAATCCGACGATCAACTGTTGGTAGTATGATGAACTGTTGGTACTACTTAATAATTTGGAAAGTTTCCCAACTTTATGTAATGAAACTAGGATTAATTTACTTGCAGATGCATAACTTTAGGGTTTTTGTTGTCTGTGTTCATAAAGAAGGTAATAAAATCGCTTACGAATCGGTAAAATTAAGTTTAAGGATTGATGATGAACTAATTTTGTTGAAGAAAACTCCTCGACTTATAGAGTCTATGTTTGAATTTGGGTCCTTGGAGAAAACTTCTTATACGTTTAGCTTTAATAACACAAACGTTAAAGTGTAATTGGGTCTTATTTGATTTATTTCTTAATATAGAGTTAGTAGGGGCACAATAAAAATCAATAATTATATAGTTAGAGGTAATAACTTAAGGTTTCCAGAAAAATCACATATAAATTTTAGGTACAAAAATTCATAAAAGACATAATTGAAATTTTAATTATCATATATGACAGAACTTCATTTTATTTTCAAAAATATGTATAACTACAGTTTTAATGTCAAAAAAAAAAAAAAAAGAAGAAGAATGATAGGTAACTAATGTCATTATTGGTTTTTCTTCATCATGAAAGATAATGAATCCATGTCCATCTGGTGGGCTGTCCCTTTATTTAATTTTTATCTATTTTTCCTTTCAAATGTGAAAAGTGTGAATTAGATATCTTCTAGTTGATTCAACAAATTGTTGCTAAATAATAAGTTTGTAAAATTTCTGTCAGATAGTTTACTATCTGGCAAATAATTTAAAATTTGTTTATAAAATTGATCCTATGGCATGAATTCATGCTGGAGTTGGTAATTGTAAAGATGGTCCAGACTTAGTATCTTATAATTGTTGTACAAAATACTAATAATAAAAATTTGTCTTTCTGGTTTTGGTTATTAATTTGTTTTGTGAATGAGAGGAGTAATGAGAGAGAGTTGGGGCCATATAGGTGTGTGGGTGGGTAACCTATGATTATGAGACCCACTTTCAACTATGTGTCTAATCATTGTCTTCCTAGCTACTATATGTAAGAGCTATTTCAATATCTATATATAAAAAAAACAATAATTATGTAAGCGCGGTCACTTCCTATATCCTTCCATTACATCAATTATCTTCATTTATTATTCATTAAAAAAAAAATCTTCATTATTATATGCTTACCTTTCATATTTTTGAATTAGTTTTTTATTCATAATATTTATGAGCGTGCTGATTTCATAAGAAGATTGTGGACAATTTTACCCGTTAATTACAGCAACCTCCCATCTTTTCTCTTTTATCTTTTGTGGCTGATATTCATAATTATTTGTACGATCTGCGGAAGGATTTTCACCCACTTTTTCTTGGATTATAAGGCTTTGTTTGGTAAGAAGAAAAAGGGAAATGAAGGAAAAATTTTGAGAGAAAAATAGAGGGAAATTAAAAATTTAGGTTGTTTGGTACGAAGGAAAAGTGAAAGGATAAGAAAGAGGAAGAGGAAAAAAAGTCGTGGGGCTCAAGCAAATATTTTTCTCTTGAAGATGGATAAAAAAGGAGAGGAAAAGTTTTTTTTACTAATATTTTAAAGTGAATTTAATACATTAATTTTGTACACTAATTTTTAATAAAAAGAGTAAAATAATTATTTTAAAATAAACTGATTTTCTTTCTTCCCAATATACCAAACAAAGATATTTTCTTTTTCATCCTATACATTTTATCTTCCTTCTACTTTTTCCTCTCTACCAAACATAACTTAAGTGATTCTTATTTGGTTTAAATAACACCATAATCTACCACATATTATTAACGTTTTGGCCGAATACCACTTCAAATAAATCACTTTCATTAACTAAATTCACCAGCCGATGATGAAAAAAAAATGATCAAATAAGTTTAAAATATGATTACACCTGAGTGTGTAACAACAAAAAAGTTATGATTTAATTAATTAGGCCGTCGGTAAAATAAACGTATACCAATATAATGTGACATCTATTTCCATAATATTTTATATTAGAATGGAATTATACTATTTAAAATATAATGATTAAAGTAAATGTCACGTCATAATAAAAAAATTTTGTGTCAAGCTAGCTCATCAGATAAATTGAGTGTGGTGGTAATTCATTAGTTAATTCGCAATAAACGAGGGCAATATTGGAATTTGGCCTTTTAGCTATCAAGATTCAAGAGAAAGCCATAGTATAGAGAACCCTTTAAGAAAGCTTTTTCTCTACCACTTTCTTTCAGTGGCAAGCTAATCCAATTTCATGGCAGCCACAACCTCCACCAGTTGCACCAGCTTCTTCAGTCTCCGATCGAACCCGATGGAGCCCAAAGTCCGGGCCTCATCGAGCCATGGCTCACCCGGGTGCGGAAAGGTTGATGGAGTGGCTATGTGGCTCATCAACAGCGTTACCACGGCTTTCTTTGCCTCGTTAGAGAGGTGCTCCTGCATCCGCATAGCCACCGTAGACGACGGAGATGATGCAAACGACTTGCCGTTGATTTTCAACGACGGAAATCTTCGGCATGATGGTGGGACCATCAGCCGGAGGAGGACGGGGAAAGGGAATAAGAGAAGTGGCGGAGCAATACTTGTTGATGATGAAGATCACTAGTGTTACCAATATATTAAATTGGGACATGTTCCATGTTAATTCCCTCTTTTGGGTAAGTGATCAAAATTTCATGTGGGGCTATTGGCTTTAATTTGGAGTTTGTTGTTTATGTCTTCTTTTTCTTTTTTTTTTTTTTGTGGAAATTAAGGTTGGAAATGTTGATGAAAGAGAGAAGCTAGTACTTGTGTTAATTTACTACTTCCTATAACTACTGTTTGAATATGATCAAAATAATTGAAATAAGTAAATATACAGTTTCCTCCATGATTTATGGATCTTTTGTATACAATACTATTATGTCATGGCCCATGTTCTGATTGCATATAGATTCTAACTCAAAAGTTATGTGTGAAGGTTCTTGTTTTTTTTTCCCCCTACTAATCGTATAGAATTCATTGACTTTTTCTTTTATGTGCAGAAGAATTCATTTAATAATCTTGAATGAGGAATTTTGATCAAGTACTACATAGTATTCTGAAGTTCATTTTCATTGAGTGCCAATTAAATCTTTTTTGGTTCATTTAATTTTCTGGAATAGCTCATGAGCTGGAAGGCGAGACATAGTTTAGACATCTTTCACAAAGAAATATATATTTTTAATACATATAATATATTACTATCTATTTGACATTGACCCTCATGAATGTTTTTTCCACACTAATAAATAATAATAGATATACTCAAGCAAATAAAAATAATATATATATATATATAGTTTTTCCAGGCTGAACTTCTGGGCAGAGAGGTGCACGGTTTTTTTTCTTTTCGGTTGTGTAGGTATCACCAATTTGATTGTAATACATTATCTTAGTCTTACCAAATACTTGAATGAACTGCCAGCTGGAATTATAAAATAAAAAGAGGAGTAATCATCTATTATTGGCTCGATAATATATATATATGTGTTTCATTTTTGTAAAAAAATTATATTATGTATGTGCAAAAGTAAACCGGCACCTAAAGATACTTTAGAGTAATGCTGTCAGTTCGGAAATCATCATGCTGCTTCATCGGGCAAAGTTTCTTTTTCTTTTTTATTTATTTATTTTTACTTTGCCTTTCTCTTTTTTGTTTTGTTTTGTTTTTCATTTTTCCTTATTTAAAATCAAAGCGTAGGCACTCTATATAATATAATAGATAAATATAAACTATCATGAAAAGAGATAATAATATGGAATCCAAAGACGGACGTGCATGCTTAACCGGCACGCACCATAACCAAAATCCAAAAGACCAGTCGCCTAATGCCTATACTTCTTATATATGGCTACTAAGAATATAATATAACATAATGCCTATTATCATGAAGAACGTCTTTATTAATTTAACCTGTCTAACAATATTTATTACAACAAAAAAAAAAGGATAAAGACTCATCAACTAGGGAGACAAGATTTTAATTTTTATCTGAGAGGAGACAACGTCCCTCTCGTTATGTACCTCAGAATTTGTGTGCGTTTTTTTTTTTTTAAATGATAACAAATTAACTGCTTGCTATTAGGGTTTGAAAAATAAAAATTCACGCTATAGATTACTGTATATTATTGATTTTGGTGCACATAATTAGGTAATGTTTGGACCATTACCCGGGCCAGAAATATGAAGCAAAAGTTATACAAATACAAGTATACAACCGATCGAAATGAACTTTACCGCGCATGAAACTTGTCTCGCTTTCACAAAAGCACTTCAAAATTCGAACGCATATATAAAATTTCTTTCTTTCGTTTAAAAAAAAAAAAAAAAAAAAAGCATTCGCTTTACAGGGATTCGGCGGAAATAAAATTTATTTCCTCTGACTTAGTGCCATAAATTAAGCACTTTTGCTATAATTTGAATCTGACATTTGATTGGTAAGTTGTCAGTTTCAAAGGGTGATGATACCTAATAAGTATTATTGCTTGGTCAATCTTATAACAATTGGCCACTCCTCGGGTGTCCTAAATCTTGTAAAATAGTATTCGGCTTTTAGGCTATGTTTGGCAGAGAGAAAAGAAAATAAGAGGGAAGAAAAAAATAAAAGAGAAAGAAAGTGTATAAGATGGAAAGAAAAATATTTTTTCTTTATATTTGTTTGGTACGTAAAAAGAAAAGAAAGTTAGTTTAATTTAAAATGACAATTTTACTTCTAGTGTCACTGTTATTTAAAATTAAGTATAAGAGTAGTTTTGTAATTTAACTTATCAATACACTAATAAAATATTTTTTCACTTATTTTCTCTCCACTTTTGAGTGGAAAAAATTTATGTGGGCCCCATTATTTTTTTACTTCCACTTTTCTCTTCCTTTTTTCCTCTTACCAAACAACCTAATTTTTCAATTTTCTTATACTTTTCCATCAAATTTTTTCTTTCCTCTCTCTTTTCCTTCCTACCAAATATATAGTAAAATGGCCGAATATTTGGCTTCCACGAGACTGATGTTTGATTTTTTTAAAGGTTTCCAAGAGTTTTACTGAATAAAATAAAAAGAATTACAAAAATATGGTACTAAAAACAATACCGCAATGAAATAATATTAAAATTGTATTTTTAAAAATTAAATGTCATATTTTTCTAAATACTTTCATTATTGATTAGTAATGATTGGTTTCTATCTACTATTTTGGTTACTGGGTTTTAGTTACCATTTTTTAATTTTTCGTTACATTTATTTTGGTTACTATTTTCAGATTTACCGTCAACTAATTTAGTTACCAATCATAAATTATTAATTTGATTATGAGTTACTAATTACAATAATAGTTATTGGTTATCAGTTACAAGATTGATTACTAGTTACTAGTTACTAGTTATCAATAACTAGTCAATATAGAAATTAGTAAATAGTCCCTCAAATTAGTATTATTGGCAATTAGTCAAAAATAGAAACAAAAGAAAAAATAGTTAAAAAAGAAAAGGAAATAGAAAAAGTAAAATAAATGGAAAAAGAAAACTAAAAAGGAGCAAAACGCAAAAAAAAAAAATGACAAAAAATAAAAAGGAAAAAAAAAAACTGAAAAGAAGACTTAGAAGGGTTCGAACCCTTCACATGAAAAAAGGGATACCAAACCAAACCACTAAGCATCTAGCATTTGAGATTTATTTCCTCTTTTTTATTTTATATCTTATGTGCTTTTTTAATATTATTTTTTAAAAATACTAATTGCATACGATATTGATGGCTTAATATTTTTTCGACTGTATTTGTCTAATTCTTTTACGAGTTTACCGTGTATTTTCTAATTTTTCCATTTTTTAATAATATAGTAAACTACTTGGTATATCAAGTCTAAAAACTGATTTACAGAGTAAAAATTTAATATACATAGTATACAAATTAGATTTATTACATGAATTAATACGTCTAAGTAGGGGCGTAAAAGGAGTCTGAAAGCCCTAAATCTGACAAGCAGTTCGAGAAAAGCTTGACTCAAACTCGGCCTATGTGATATTTTAAATTTCTATAAGACACCCAACTCCTCACAAAATTAAATAATCAATAACAATATGACTCTACATCATTTATATTAAAGTTATATGTGTATTCTTAGTTGAACATAAGTTGTCTCATAGAAGCCGAGTTGAGAATTTTGAATATTTGTATTATAATTTTCTGATAAATACTGACCATCATTCACTAAGCAAAATTTTGTAGTGAAATGCTTGGAAGAAACTTATTAGTACAAATTTGATGTGTATTAAGATAGCATTATTTGACATGTTATTTAACTATAAAATAATTGGTTAAATGAGTAGTTTAATTCTATTGGAAAGTGTGGTTATAATTTTGAAATATTTTCTATATTTATACATTGGACTTATATAATAATAAGTGTATTCTTGTAACTATTTTGTACCAGGTTATCAATTATACTTTATATTACTATTATTATATATATATAATATAAAAAAATTAACCCAAAAAAAAAAAGAATGGGGCTAAAGTCGACTTTGTATGTTAGCAGTACTTAATATTCTACTAGCTTTATAATAAAATCTACCTCTTCATTTCTTCACTGATTAGTAATAAGTGTTATATTTGCCCCTTTCGCTTATCAAGGTTTGTCTCTATTTCTTAATTCTCCACTCAAGTTTTGTTTATGCTGAGAATCTTACTCATACTTGTCATGAAGATTATATATACGTTCTACTTATACAATCTCTTATCTTCAGGAATCTGATAGTTACTTATCCGATTGCTGTATATATTTTTATGTTCAAAAAATTTAATTGATGATATTTAGAGAACTGTTGTAGTTTATTCTATAATAAACATATATACGTGCTTATTTAATTGAACTTGCATCCTTGATATTCTTTTTTGTAGTTGGAAATAGCTACGTTCTGATCTATTTTCTTATTGATTAGGTCCTTATTATTTAAGCTAAACTATTTCCATTATTTATTGTTTTGTTAATAGTTAGATATAATATTGTTGATAGTAAAAGTTACAGATAGTATACTTATATTATAGAATTTATTGAGCGCTTTAAATAATGACATAATGTTCTAATTGTTGGGAATATGCCCTAAAAATCAGTTTCTTTGTTTGCCATTTTAAACAATATTTATTAGATTAAAGTGTTATCTATCTGTTGTCAATAAATTCCATATTATGTCCCAATTATATATATGTGATGTTTATGTTTTCTATACTGCAAACGTCTAAAAGTTTCCACGACTAATAATGAGCAATAAAGAATTGTTCGTGTGAATTATTCACATATGGGAGACTAAATTCTTTATTTCATTATGTCTAAATAAAGAGGCCACATTCCGCAAATAAAGATGGAATATTTTATTTTGTCATAGAATGTAGTGTTGTCTATTTCAACGGGATTGATGAAGTCTCCAATCATCGAAGTGTCTGACTTCGGATAGAAACACTAGTGCATTATAAGAAAGTTATAAGTGCATTGAACTGGACTAAGTGAAAATAGAATTTGAGGTTAAGTGTCGTAACTCAATATTCTATCTTTCACTAATCTAGCACTATTGCAAGATTACCTTAATCCTAATGATTATCGGACTTGCTTTTATGAGTTTTATCTTTTTGACTTACTAAAGGACTATTTCCGATAATATGGTTGGAACTTTGATATCTTAGAAGATAAGATTTGTGAATTGACGAGAACGCCCTTCATGATTTAGACACCATGTATATAATGTCACTTTGAGTTTTTTCGTGGACTTGGATAATAAAAACCAAGCGCCAGGTATTCACTTTGTGAATTTGACTATGTTTATATGGGCAGTTACAAACACCGTAGTCAATTATTATCCATTAGATAAAAAATGGTAACTCAAAGATAAATATGTACTAGAGGGGTAATACGGTAATTTCACCTTACTAGTACGGCACTGCATTAGGGGTATATCTACAGGTATAGTATATGCTAAATGGATCAAGTTAATTGAAATGTTAATTAGCTTCACAGAAAATATATGACATTTAGTATAAGAGTGCAATATTGGGCCTATAGTGGAGTGTCCCAATATTAATAGATAAGGCCCAGTTATAATTAAGAGTTAATTATGATTATGGGTAGTTGGCCCATTGGAGCTTAGACTCTATGTCTAGCTCACACATAGCCCAATAACTAATTGAATAGTCAGTTGAGCCCAATAAGCCCATTAGGATTTACATCTCTCTAATACTTAAGAGAAAAGTTCTCCTAAGCCTCTGTACAATAGTTATACACCTACTACATGCACAATAACTGTGCTTTTTATGAGACAGAGAGAAAAAGAGAGAGTGAGAGAGAACCGAGCCACCGCAGGAGAAATTCTCTGTTCGTTCATAGTCACCGAGGGAGAAATATCCATGATCATAGACGTGCAATCAAAGAGAAGGAAGAACGTCTTCTGAATTGTCCGCTCATCTCTTGTTGGGAATCAAGAAGGTGCCTACATACTGGATTATTTAACGGACTCTGGAGAATAGACGGGAAGGCTCAATGGTTGTGAAGTGCTTCTAGATTTTATCTAAACTAAGATCCATGAATTGATTTATGTTAGATCAACAATCCTACGTTTTTGTTTTGTAAAGTTTGAAGAAAAATTTTAAAATACCAATTCCGCTGCATTCTTGATTTGTTTACAAAACTGCGGAAATTGTTTTCGATAAAATTATTTTTCGAAATTTCCATCACTAACTTTTAGTGCTTTATTCTTGAATTAAATTATATATGCTTTCTTGATTATATATGAGATTTAAAAAGGAAAGGTTCTTAGTTGGACATTTTGGTTTGTGTCTTGTTTATCCTTTTGTTGGAGTTCTTAGGCGAGTCAATTATATTAATATACTGAATTGTGATTTTTAAAGGAAATAAGATTTTGTGATTGGAAATTTTTAGGCACACGTCCCTTATACCTTGAACTACGAGCATTTCACAGGAAAAAAACTTAAAAAGCTCGAAAACGAGATAAGTAATGTTAGATCTGCAATGTAAGAATTGTATGTATATGTGAATATGTAGAATCTTTGGATTATCTGTATATATGTATTTGTTATTCTACTTCGCATGAGATATGAAAACATAGTGTATTTATATTGCTTTACAAGTATTAGTGGATAGGGTGCGACGGGCTAGAGCCCATATATGTGATCTGGTTCCTTCGGGAACAATCTGGTTCATTCGAGAATACTCTGACAGTGGTGTATAGGGTAGACCTCTACTGTACATAGAGTACATAGGGCTCGAGACCTCTACACAGCTCGTAATATGTTATTTATTATTTATTATTTGAGTGGATTAATATGCAATTCACGGACTTGTCAGGTAATACAATATACACAGGGATCCCAATCATATGATTATTTGTTCTCTGTTATATGCATTCTGCATCTACATTCATTACTTACTAAGTTTTCATACTCATATGTATTTTTATAGTTTAGATGGTAATGCCGATATGTGAATATGGGGGAGAAGTACCGACTTTCTGACAACAGTTTGTATATATGAGCATTTTGACACTGTGGTTTTCTAACGAAATATTTTGTACATGTTTTTGAGTGTGTATATTATGTATATCTATATGAGAGGTCCACTATGTATGTATGTATATGTGTACACTTTATACTATATGTATAATAATGAGTGAAGTTTTTTTTATGTTTTAGCATGTTTAAAAGGCTTTAATTACCCATTATTTTAGTAGTTATAAGTCGAGTAGCGTCTCCTAATTTTAATAAGCTTATATAAATATTTAACACTTACATTGATGAAACTAGGGGATGTTACTGCCTGAGCCTGATGTAGCCAAGCACAGCTTAAACCTAATTATTCTTAGAGTCAGGCTCGGGCTTAGTATTTTTACATGAACTCAGCCTGAATCCCAACTCAAAGCCTAAGCTTGAACCCAGCTCGAAGCTCGCTCTAAAAGCCCCAATGCTTAAAAAAAATTTAAAAAATTA
Source organism: Trema orientale (assembly GCA_002914845.1). Taxonomy (NCBI): domain Eukaryota; kingdom Viridiplantae; phylum Streptophyta; class Magnoliopsida; order Rosales; family Cannabaceae; genus Trema; species Trema orientale. The sequence goes on from JXTC01000001.1 coordinate 215,140, forward strand.
AAGGATTTTTGATACTTATACCTATTTTTTCAAAAATAATGCCAAAAATACGACCTCTAGAAAATAATGTCCATACGATTTTTACTGATATTTTTCTAAATACTTCAGCTAGAAGTTGTATTCACAAAATTGGTTTTTCTAGTTATTGCAAGGGATTAATTTTGTTTCTTTGTTGCATATTAGTTGATAGTTTCTAGTAACCAACTAGGTAATTGAAATTAATAATTTAGTTACCAAAAATTGAGAAAATCGAATTGGTTTTTAACAAGAACTAGAGAAAATAAACAATAATAAATAAAAGAAACCATATGTTTAATAGAGAAACCAAATAACATGAATAAAAAAACCAATTTAATTACCATAAATTAAGAAATGAATTTGATTACTTGAAATAATCTTGCCAGAAACTAAGAAACCAAATTTGTTTTTAGCAATAACTAGAAAAATCGACGATGATAAATAAAAAAAATTGTTTATCAGAAAAACCAATAAGTAGAATCAGATAAACTAACTTTATTTACTAGAAACTGAGACACCAATTTGATTTCTTGCAAAAACTAGAGAAACAACTTCTAGGTAAGTATTTAGAAAAATATCACCAAAAGTTGTATGGAAAAATAATTATTTTTTGGATGTTGTATTTTTTTATATTATTTATTATAAAGTAGTGTAGACTATCCTTTTCTCAAAATTAAAAATATAAGCCCGAATTAAATCCTAAGTTTTAACAATATACATTTTAACAGAATATATGACTTATAATACCTAAAAATAGAAGATAAAAAAAAATCTTTTAATTATTTCTTTTATTAAAAGTACTCAAAAGTTTGTCTAAAGTTTTATTTTTATTTTTGTATTTAATATGTCGTCTTATACTTTTAATATTTTTATTTGAGTTTTAAAAGCCCAAAAACCAAACTCACCCCAGCTTAAAGCCTCAAGCCTGGCCCTGTAATAGAGCTCGAAGCATTTAAGACGAGCTTTAGGCTTCAATTTTACAAATCTAAATCCGGTTTGACCCGACTTGAAATTTTTCGAAACCCAAAAGTTGAAACCTTGCCTAAACTCGAAAATGGGGTTTGAGTCGGGCTTAGGTAACTCAATTTACACCCTTATACTTTATCCACGTTTACTAATTCATATAAAGAATAAATGCAAATGGAATTAAGTGGAATATGAAACAATAAGTGTGAAAAATAATGATTCCTTTTCATGTGTAACAAATTGGTATTGAAACATGCAAAAAGGAAAGTCTTTCCCTTTCCTCATTCCATTTTCTCTCCATTATGGATTAGCAAACAACCGTAGGCCAAATTTACTAATCCATCAAGGCCAGGTTGAGTGGAAAAGGAATCAAGGATAACTAATTGATGTGTAAACATATGAAAAGAAAAAATTCTCTTTCTCATTACCTTTTTTCTCCATTACAGAATAGTAAATATTTCCTAAACATTTACTATAATAACTCGACAATTATTCTGCCTTAACGAAGAAAGTATTGAAATGGAGACCAAAGCATGTTCATTTGGAAATACGAGACACAATCCATGTTAGGAATGTGCTATTGGACCTTTTTCAGCCGATTAGAAACCTTTTTTTTGGGCCGCCTTGTTCTTATCGACTTATCCCCTTTGGAGTTAGAGCTTTTGTAATAGTGGCCGAATTTAGGCCTTCTTAATACAAATGTTTGTTTTTCAAAGATTTTAGTAAACTAATCAAATATATAAGTTGCAAAGCTGGCTCTAAGGAGCTGGAGGCCTTAGGAAAAAATTTAATACAATTCCTGTTTAAATTTTAATCCGTTGGCAAAATTTTTATATATATTTCTTTCTTTTTACATTTTTTTAAAAAAAAATATTTCTTTATAAGGTTAATAATTATGCAAAAATAGACATCTATTAACCGACATTTTTGATATTCTTGAATAACATGACCATTCTTAACAGTAATATGTTATGATGTTAAAAAATAAAACAATTACATCATAATTAATATTCCTTCATTGAATTCTTTAAAAAGAAAAGTATTCTTTCATTAGAGCCTCATAACAATAGTAAAGTGGTTCTATATTGAATGTAAAAATATGTATAATTAATCTAAGGAGAATTATTAAATAATAGAGACCATGATAAATTTGAAATTATACTGCTCCATATATACTAGAGTAGATTGTTAAGTATAAAACTAATCAGGTAAGACTGAAATCATTCCAGAATTATATTTGTATTTCCTTTTATATATATATATACATACATATATACTCTTTAGTAAAGCTTGATTTTAAAACTACCATTATTGATCGAACTTATATATATGGGGTCTTGATGAGTATAACTTCTTGTTAAAATAAATTCTCAAAGGATTTTTTTTATTACATATTAAAAAAACTAGCTTTATATAGTACAAACTAAAAAATTGGGCCTCTCCCAGCTCAAGGGCCCTTAGGCGAGCGCCTTACTCACCTAGTCCTTGAGCCGTCACTGATAAGTTGACGTGCATATTATATCAATCGATTTACACAATATATAATACTTAATATAAAAATTAAAGGGTCTTATAGCAAAATATCAGAATTTTGGGCACAGTTTAATTAAATATTCGTTTTTAAAATTCTATAGCAAAATAACATGTATATTAGTTTATATACTAAATGGTAAAATATGATGTACCTAATATAAAAATTAATATACTTATACATGAACTATTTAAATTAATATATTCAATTAACTATCTAATAAATAAATTAATTTACTCCAAATAAAAAGAGCATATAAACTGAATTATTATATCGGTTAATTAATATCCTCGATATAACAATTGATATATTTGTCATTTACCTATATATATATAAGGCCATAATTTATGTAATTTTTTTTTACTATCTATAGATATTTTTTTTTAGCCGTTGGATCAATTATCTAACAACTACCATGATTCGAGTAGTTGGAAAACAAAAGAATAGTAATAAATACACATTATTTAATGTTTTTTTTCTCTTTACCTTTTATTATGAAAAGACGTGAATGATAAATTTTAATTGGGTAAAACAATACCTATAAAAAGTTAAAAAAAAAAAACTAGTGGACCATTGCTCATATATATATATATATGGTTATCAATCCAGTAGATTTTTCTTTTTTACCTATGTGTAGGTATTTTTTTTTTAGCTGTTTGATCATCATGTAAAGGTCATCTAACGACTATAATAAGGTGCATGAAAAGACGTGCATCATTAATGCTATTTCTTTCTCTTACTTTTTATTATAAAAAAATGTGCTCGATAAATATTCATTTGTCAAAATAATATCTATGTATAAGTAAAAAAAGAAATATATATATATATATATATGCCAATCAATCCGGTAGATTTTTCTTTTTTACCTATGTGTAGGTATTTTTTTTTTAGCTGTTTGATCATCATGTAAAGGTCATCTAACGACTATAATAAGGTGCATGAAAAGACGTGCATCATTAATGCTATTTCTTTCTCTTACTTTTTATTATAAAAAAATGTGCTCGATAAATATTCATTTGTCAAAATAATATCTATGTATAAGTAAAAAAAGAAAATACCTACTGGATTGGTGCCATATATATATATACATATATATAAACAAGCTAACATGCATTTACTAAAATGAGTATAAAGAAAAGGACATCAACTATAATACTACTCGAAACATACATCCATACTTTCTTGGTTGTATGTAAGTAACGTAACTTCAGTAGATAATCTTTGAAGGGACTTCCAAATTCCAATTCAGAAGGAGCATATGAATCATCATGGAGAAACCATTCCTATTTTCGTTTCATTCAACCGAGTAGTTGTTTTTTCATAGAGAAATATCTTTTTATTATAGCAATACCACCGAACTAAATCAAATTTTGTTTGTTGTTTACAAACTTAATTGATCACTAACCACAATTACATTTAACATTAAAGTTTTAGGTTCAAATCCCTCCACTACCTTCACAAACACCATTCAAATTGGCATGGCATATCGTTTGAAAATACAATAATAGAATAAACAACAATATATAATATATATTTATATATGTATTTCCTTAATAATATATATGCACAATAGAATAAACAACAATATAAGATATATATATATAAGGCACCAATCCAGTAGGTATTTTTTTATTTTACTTATGTAGAGGTATCAATTTGACCAATAAAAATTTATCATGTATATTTTTTTATTATAAAAAGTAGGAGAGAGAAATAGCATTAATGATGTACGTCTTTTCATACACTTCATTATATCCGTTGGACCACTATTAGATGATAATCTAATGGCTAAAAAAAAATACCTACTGGATTGGCAACCATATATATATATATATGGGTACCAATCTAGTAGGCATATTTTTTTACCTATAGATAGATATTGTTTTGGCCAATTAAAATTCATCATGTGCATTTTTTCATAGTAAAAAAAGTAGTGAGGGAAAGAGCATTAATAACACATGTCTTTTTATACACATCATTGTAGCAATTACACAGTGATCCAATGACAAAAAAAAAAAAAACCTATAGATAGGTATAAAAAGTAAAAATACCTACCGGATTGATGAGCAATATGTATTTATATATGTATTTCTTTATAATATGTATGTATGGGCACTAATCCAGTAGGTTTTTTTTTTTACCTATCCATAGGTATTGTTTTGCCTAATTAAAAATCATTACACATGTCTTTTCATGTTAAAAGGCGGAGAGAGAAAAATATTAAATAATGAGTATTTATTTTTCCAGCTACTCAAATTTTGATAGCCGTTAGATAATGATCCAACGGTAAAAAAAAAAAAAGTACCTATACACAGGTAGGAAAAAAAATACCTATTAGATTGGGAACCGTATGTATGTGTATTTCCTTTAAAAAAATATATAGAAAATGAAAAAGGAGAATATCATGACCGACACTAACATCACTAAACTATAATATCATAAAAACGGCAACAAATAATAACACAAAACATAAACAACAATAGTAATTATTTATAATAAAAACGACAGTTAAAAAAAAAAAGGCCTTAATAATATACAAAAATGACAATGAATAATGTAGGACATTAAAAAAAGGAACGCACATAAAGGAACGATAAAGATGTTAACAGAACGACAACAATATCAAAATCAGAGAACTTGAAGAAAGCGAAGTTCGACTTTCGAGGGAAGGCTGCTTCTTAAAGGCATAGAGTATACAATGATTGGCGCGTGGAACTTAGCACTAGTGAAAGTTGGGAGACCCCAAGCATTTAACACATCCTTTTTTCATTTCTGAGATAATTCATTTCAGAAGTTTGGAGCTATACATAAACAAGGGCCTTTGAATTCATGAGCCGATGAAATCTCAACTAGGAGCAACGACAATAATACAACTCACCCGGAACCTCAATACTGCGTTGTGCCTAAAGAATCACTATGTCAGTGGTCGTGATCAGTTCTCAAGTGTGGTTCTTCTTAAGAGATTCCGTTTCTTCTATAAACGACAACACCAACATGTCGAATAAATAAGAAACCAAAGCGCAAGTGAAAGCTAGAAAAAGGAGTTTCTAAAGAGAGTGCATTGCAAAAAAGAAAAAAAAAATTGAAGTTTGGGTATTCTTTTGGACTCTGCAAAATAACATCATGATTATTAAGAATTTGCGAAAATCGATATCTTATATTGATTTTTTTACCAATTTTAATGACGAAAAGAGTATTATATCCTCTATCAAAAGTGAATTAGTCTTCATTATTCTCCTTAATTTGAGAGTATTATTATTTTTTAACTTATTAAAGTTATTTAAAAAGTCAACTCATGGTATTAATTTTAAAGGTATTAATTTTCAGAAATTCTTAAGGGTATTATTTTACAGAGTTCAAATTTGAGGATTTATATTGAAAAACATTCAAACTTCAGGATATTTTTTTGCGGTTTAGGTTTACCCTTCTAAAGAGACAACCAGTTAACCAAAGTTCTTCTCGCTCGAGATTAGTGAGTCTTTCCCGCGTGGGATAAGGGCGATAACTTGAAATGACAAAAATCATAAAAACGACATCAAGCTAAAACAACAATAATATCACTAGAACGACATAATCTAAAATGATAGCAAGTGGGAAATGACAAACATGAAAGAATGATAATTTGACGCAAAGCTGCCCGTACAATGTACAAACTCATAGGGTGGACTGTAGAGTTTAAAAGATGAGGGACTGAGAGAGAATTAGTACCACAAAAGTATTGAAGTCCTTGGGCAAAATGACAATATAGAAAAATTTTATTTGCAAAAATAACCATCTTTCATTTTATATTGAGCGATCAGGTCACTCAGTATAAAAATAAAAGTCTCTCGAGTCATTTTAGAAATAAAAATTTTGAATATAACTTTCCTAGATAAAGTCATTTTGCCCAGGAACAGAGCTATACTAGGGCCAGTGGGGGGCTATAGCCCAACTGGACTTTTGCGAAATTTTTTTTACCTATATATTATTATATAGTATTATATAACATAATATATATAAACAAATATAAATTTATTACATCAAATTTATTGTAAAGTGTTGTATTCAGTTGGCCTTAGAATTCTTCTAGAGTCCATTACTTTGGGGTCCTTTTTGCTAAGCCAAAGCACACTTGAAAGAAATATAGTTATTTTTAGATAATACCACACGTGAAAGTAAAATCAAATAGATGTAAGACCTATAAAGAAAAAATATGTGTACTTACAAATAAAGAGGAAATAAGAAAGATAACAGGAAAAAATACATCAAGAGTGACAAAAAAGAATAAAAGTACATGAGAGTTAAGGGATCACTGAACCATTGAGATCTAGGCAATAAAATTTTTTTCATCATTTTGTTTCTTATTAGATAGAATTTTAATTTATTTTAGTAGGTTAAAAAATTGAAAATACGATTCTAAAATTAAGATTCTATATCCTTAAAAAGTAAGGGGTGATCAAAAAAGCAGCTCTTCAACCATTTTATTTTTTTTCTCCTGTTGTATTCAATTGCTTTTCATAGTTTACTGGGTGTTTTTGATTACATGAGGCGGTGTGTATTTGTGTAACGCCCCAAGTTCTACATCGAGTATGTTCTGAGAAGATCATGGGTATTTAAGTGATGGTCTATGAGCCAAAAAGTACCTTCAAGCTAGCACTTTTGGGTGAGGCCCAGTGGTATTACATTTGGTATCAGAGCCGACCCAGTCCATACTTGTGTAGGCCTTGGAAGGCTGCCACAGGCCGGAATCGTGATAAATGTGGACCCCGTCTATAGGGGTTATATGTGGACTATTGAATATGGACCCCCTAGCGAGGACGATAGGCCCTTAACGGATGGAGATTGTAACGCCCTAAGTCCCACATCGGGTATGTTTTGGGAAGATCACGAGTATTTAAGTGATGGTCTATAAGCCCAAAAGTACCTTCAAACTAGCACTTTTGGGTGAGGCCCAGTGGTGTTACAATTTGTCTTTAAAAAAAAAATAATAACGTGAATCTTTCTTTGCATAATTGGTGTAAGTTGGGCATTGGCCGCGTATTGGGTTCGGGATTTATTTGGATAAATGTTGATATTTAAAAAATATACTTAAGAAAATATTAATGCCAAAAATAAAATAGAAATAAATTGTTAAAACTATAAAGAGTTAGAAACTCAATTTATGTTTAAAATGTCAAAATGTGTTTTGTCCACCAAATTCTTTAACAAATTTGACTATCATCAAGTAACTCACAATTCAAATATTTAAAAAAATAAATCTAAATAGCCAAATATAAAATTCATAATTCATTTAGATATCTTGTATGAATATTAGACAGTCAAAGTTTTTGTTCATAGAATATTTTTTTTTAAATAATCAGTTAACACAATCTAATTCCAAAATCATATACAAACCAAATTATTCTTACTAATAAATCTTATATAATTATATGTCAAATATAATATAGTAACAACACTTAAACTTTTTGTTGGGACTATAACTATTAGCATTATGGAAATCACATCCAAATAGATTTTTCTATTTTTTTAGACAATAAAATTGACCTAATACTTGAGATTGAAGTTACAATTAATATTCATTTATTCTTTACTATCATTATATGGTTCTTATATTTAGGAGCATATTGTTATTTATGAAGATTATAAACCTCTTTTTTTTTTTTTTGGTTTTATAGGCAATTTTCTATATCATTTGAGTTGTTATTAAAATACTTATGTATGATATTATCATTTATATTTTTAAATCATCAAAGTATTATATTTTTTAAAAATATAATTTTATTATAATTATTGTTTGTAATTTACATTATAGGAAAATTTTCCTAAATTATTTAGTATTTAGTAGACGATAACAATCCTATATTTTTCGAAAATAAAAGTAGAAGAGAAGATGAAAAATAGTTTCTATATAGGCAATAAATAAAAAAATAATAATAGAGTCTACGTCTTCGCTTGAGTCTTCAGTATTATCCAATTTAATGATATAAGAAAGAGGTTGTATTATCTGGTGCAGATAAACATATATCAATAATTAACTGATTTAAATAAATGTAAATTTATAAAATTGAACTTAGTTGATTTAATTTGTCAACTTTTGCTCACATTGTTTTTCTTTTTAAATTGAATAAAACTTAGTTTTTTAACTTTTATTTTTTATTTAACAAGAAACAACGAGGTAGGCACGTACCAAAACTAGTACGTAATAAGTGTCAATAAGGAAGCAACACTTCAACCTTTTTGTTGTCATTTATATCCTTACTTTATAGTTTTATCCTTCTTTCAATTCTAATACAAATATATAATTTATTAATTAGTTTAAGGTTGATTTGGTATATTGAAAATTCTTTTTACTCCTCATAGCCACTACATATACCAACCCACCAACGTTTTGCTATTCACAGACAGTTTTTTTAGTTATTTATTTTTTCTTTCTATCTTCACTTGCCTTTTCATTTTTCAATTTTTTTAAGTAAACTTGCCTTTTCAAATTTGTATTTTAATTGCTCTTTTTTTTCATAATTATAAGAGCTCTCTCTTTTTTTTTTCTCTTTCAATTTTTATGTTCATCGTTATAGTAGCTTAGTGTGTTATATTTATTATTTTAAAAAATGTAAATCATAAAATACCTTAAAAAATAAAATAAAATAAACAGAACAATTTAAAGGCAAACAAAAATCTTTTTTCTTAATTAATCAAAAGAATTGATCATCTCGTGAAATTAGTTTATCCATACATTTTTTTTACAATTAATTCTTTATATAAAATCTTTATGCAGGAAAACTTTTTTTTTCTTTTTTACCTTAGAATATCAATCTATATTTAAAACATCAATTATAACTAACACTACAATGTATTTCGCCAAAAAGTAAAAAATAAAACAGAGGCACGTCCCCAGAACTAGTTTGTTTTAGAAGCGAAAATTTATTAAAGAACGATAGCAAACTTAACGAACGTAATGGCCAATATTTTTGAGGAATGTGGAATACCCAAGACGGCTCTTATGTGAGTCGGGTGTTACCGAGGTTTTTTCAGATGTGTTACAGCCATTGTCAGACTTTTCATATGGGTTTTAGTTGATATCATATTTTATTTAAAAAGAAAATGGAGGGACACCTAGTAATGGTGAACTGTAAAAAAATATTTGAAAGTTTGAGTATTCTGCAATTTAAATCTTGAAGTTTGAAATTCGCAAAATAATACACTGAGATTAAGAATTTCTGAAAATTAATAACTTGGACTGACTTTTTGACCAATTTTAGTAACGAAAAAATAATAACATTCTTAATTAAAACTATATTAGTCCTTATTATTCTACTTAATTTTAAGGATATTATTGGTAATTTTGAGGATATTACTATTTTTTATCAGTTAAAATTATTTAAAAAATCAAATATTAATTTTCAAAAATTCTTAATTATTAATATTATTTTACAGAGTCTAAACTTTAGGATTTAAATTGTGTAACATCCAAAACTCATGATATTCTTTTGCAGTTTCCTTTACTAATAAATCTTTCTTTTCGAAAGTTGCTTTGCACAAAATGGGTATACACATTTATCAAAGAGTGTTTGCAGTTAATGGTTACTTAATGCTCTTATTCTCAGTTCAAAAACGGATGTAACAATGAATTTATTGTGAATGTTAGACCAAGGAGACTGTGTTTAGGTGTTTCTATGGGTTCGTGAATGTTGATCTAAAATTTTTAATTTTTGGAGCCAAATACAAAAATAATAATCTATATATATATATTAAGCCTGAAGGAGAGAGAAAGTGTAAAAATTCTGATAGGTTCTTTGATCACCATTCTATTTTTAAAATTTTTAGAAAATTCCTAATTTTTTCACGATACGATTGGTCGTATTATTATTTTTTCATGCTATGATTGGTTGTAATATATACATGTATTATATAATATTATATTTAGTTTAATATTAATGATACCTTATATTANTATTAAATTTAGTTCATCGAACAAAAAATTATGTAACATTCATCTCATCAAAATAAATACAAAGATAAATACATAATATTGTAATACATTGAACCTAACTATAAATTAGATTTAATGTATGTAATATTAATACCAACTCGCGTAAAGCGCGGTATAACGTCTAGTTAATTAATTAATGTTAGGACTCACATTTAACTTATTTTTATTGTTATAGTCTGGCTAAGATGGTCTTAGCAAGTGGAGGATTAATTTACTGGAAGAGTTTATTCTTCCAACTCAATCTTTTATTGTAAATATCTTTCTTTTTTTTTTAAAGGATAATATTATGTGTACTAAAATTTTTATCAAATTTTTAATACCAACACATGTAGCATGTGAGTTGACAATATTCAATTGGTGAATATGATTAATTTATTTGTGGTAAGTTTTAATACACCAATTAAATAATGCCAACTCAAATGTCATATGTGTTGGTATTAAAAATTTAGTATAAATTTTGATACATTTAGCATTATTTTTTTTTTAAAATAACATATTTCCAACTCAATTTTTTATTGCAAATACCTTTTTTTAAAATAACATATTTGTTGTTTTATAGGAACGTATATTGTTTTTTTTTTTCTTCCAAGGCACCGTATGATGATTATTATTATTATTATTATCATTTGCTAAACAAAAGATAGCGTATGTTTCCCATCAAATTACAAAAACACCCTTCGCGTATGTCGGTTTAACCATACTCAAATTACACATGCACCCTAAATCCGACAGCTGTCTTTACCCTAACGGTCGATTACATATTTCTCCCGTGAAGCCAAGCACATTGAAAAACCGCTCCAAATTTACCCGGTGCTCTCTCCCACTCGCCCTCTGATGCAAAACAACAAAGTTACAGTTTCGTGGCGCTCAGATCGCAGAGAACTCGCGCCACTTTGCCCTTCCTCGAATTTGTTTCGGGGGCATTGTAACAGTAAAACCCTAATTAGCCATAGCCAGACCCCTTCTCTCTCTGAGAAACCCTAATTTTGAAATCTATAGAATAAGGGAGACGAATTGTGAAAAGAGAAGTAATCAACGGCGACGCCAAAGATGCTCGGAGATGGCGACGAAACTCCTTCCAGGTACGCCTCCATGGCGTCATGTTACTATGTTCTTCAATTAGGGTTTTGGGATTATGGTCCATGCTTGCTATTCAGTTTCATGCATTGTAAAAATTTGATTTCAAGTCACGAAATTGGAGTATCAGAGATTGCGTGTGTTGACTTAAATTGTAGTTTACTTTGTTTGAATCAGAATTTGATCGAAAATCTCGATCACGGGGAGAAATTTAGTTTTGGTGTCTATACTGAGATGTTTCATTGGTCATTCTTTGTAAGGTTATTTGCGTTTGTATTTATGGAGTCGATGGGTTCTGGGATTTTGGCTACTGTCGGATTCTTGAGTTATGTAGTTGTTAAATTATTTTGGAGGTTTGTTCTTGTAGGTATGAATTACTTAGTATGGTGAAGAAAAACTCGAAATTGTTGGGGAAAACAGTAGTTGATGAGGAAGATAGTTCGGATGTTGAATTGGATCCTCGCTTCTGGCATGACGTGCTGGATTTGTATTTTTTTCGCTGTAAGGAGTCGAGGAGGCGGCAGGATGATGATCTTGTATTTTTGGTCAGAAAGTTGGTATGGCCTCTATAATTTCATGGTTATAAACAATGTGCTCTCTTTCATTTTTCTTTTTCCTTCTTCTTGTCTCTGTGTTTATTTTACTGGAATTTGATAAGAATTCTCATAGTTTTAATTGTTCTTCAACAGAACTCTCTGGGACATGGTACTAATGGTGATAAAGATGGTGCTCCTCCTTATTTTGTGCGCAGGTGGGCCCCTAAGGTAAAAGCTACCTTGGATCCAGTTCGGTCTTTAGTATGTTTGGGCGATTTTCATGATAAAAATCTAGTTCTAAGTGTTCCTCCGAAGAGACTATTTGAACATTTGAAATGTGTTGTATGATTAGGTACTGGGACAGTGTCACATACTGTCTGCCCCCTCCCCTCCTCTTTCATTTACTGCTTAAAAAAAAAATAAAAAATTGAACTAATAGAAATCTTCTATTGAAATAGTTGAGGGCATTACAAATGCTCTTCTGAGGTGTGTTGTAATGGTCGTGGTCTCCTGTAAACTCTTAACCAATCTGGGAATTATTATTATTTTTTTTTTTGTTGTTGTTGTTGTTGTTGTGATTGGGCTGCATATGTGTTACGTGTGTGTGTTTTATCAGATTCTTTCAGTAAAAAGAGTATGATGACACTGCTATATCTACTACTTTCTCAACAAGATAACATTCTGCACTTGTGCAACCAGTTGGATGACATGGTTGGTGAAAATGCCATAGATGTGGACTGGAGGCGTTCGTTTTACTTGAACTTGATTGCTCACACTTCATTTAGTGTCACTGTGGCTATTTGCAGGTTAATTTCTCCTCCATTTTGGTCTTAAAATTATGGTTTTCAAGTCAAGTAGGCAACCTTCTTATTTCAACATGCATTTATCCATTTTCATTGTATCATCTTCTCTCACCCCCATAAACAACCCACCCACCCCCCCCCCCAAAAAAAAAAAAAAAAACCAAATTAAAAAAAAATGAGGAAGTAATTTTATCACATCCATCATGCAGACCTTGCAACTTGTTTTCCGCAAAGTCTTCTCATGTTCTAATTGAGTTAAGTGTTCTTTTCAGTCATCAGGAACTTCAGAATCATCAAGCTGCAAGAAATACACCATTATCTCCTGTATATAAGGTATGTACATCCTGAATTTGGTTTATGTAACATGTCTAGTCTATTTTTCAATTATTGTGTCAACTCTTCCTATTAGTTCTTTTCCTGTTGCCTACCAGCTCTGCTTTGTGGCAAATTAAATCCATCCCAATTTGATTTTTGAATCAGTATCTGAATTCTTGGACAATTCCTATAACTATGATACCATATGCTTTCATCCGGATGAAGTAATAATATTTATGCAGTTATAGTGTTACTGCAATTACCAGAAGAGTTCAACTTTCAATTGCAAAATGCCAGATTTATTCTTGTCATGTCATATCATGGTCACATGTGGTGTAAATTTGTAGATTTTACTCAAGTATCATATGTATGTATACATATATATACAAACAAGCACAGAAACATACTCAGACTTCTGAAGCCGAAAACAATTTCAATGAATTAATTAACTTTAATTGGTGGACCTTCACCAAAACTTTATGCTTTTGAAATAACTATTATGATCACTCCTGTACTCATGAAGACTCAACAAATGCTTTTGCTAGAAGTTTCTGATTGGATTTTCTTCTGATGGTAGATGAGCCCCAGCTCAACGCTGGAAAAAGGCTTGTTACCATTAACCTCTAACACTGCATGCATGCATGCATTATATTCCATGATAGCCTTGTGTTGATAAGGGCCCTGGTAAGACTCCGTGTGCTTTTTTGAACTAGGAATTTATAATTATTGTTGCGAAAAACTAATGACACTGAAACTATAAGCTTTTATGTTAGAAGTCTGAATTCTTTAACTTCATGCTTGCTCAAATTTTGGTTCTTCCATTTTGTTTTATGCAATTAAGTTTTTTCCTGATGACCTTATTTTGAAGTATGGTCCATGGTTTCTTTACAGGTTGTAAAGACTGTTTATGCATCTCCAAGCCGGGTTGATTTTCATTTGGACTCGAAGAAGGTGTGTCTACTTACTAGAAGAAAAAATGTTATTGTTTTTTTACTCTTGATCTTATACTTCATTTTGATGCTGGTTTTAAAACGTATCCACTATCCAGGAAGTGGAGACAACACCTGCCTATCCAGATATTTGTTTTGCCGTAGATGACTTTGACTCCACTTTTGATGCCGTGGTAAAGTGTTAGTGTTTTATATTCCTTTAATGCATTGCTGCCAATTTTAATAACCTGTGTACTGCATCTTTTGATGTAATTGCTGATGATTGGTCATTTCGTCTTTTGTTTTCTTCTTCCTTTAGGGGCATGCTATCTGACATTCAGTCATAATAACCAAAAAAAAAAAAAATTTATCTGGTTTTACTAGGTTCTGCTCATTTTGAGCTTTTACATATTATTAATTAATTAATGACGAATAGCCTTATTCTTCTGTATTCCCCTTCTGTTTTAATAGGTACTTGTATACAGCATGATTTTTGTTTCGTGTTATTCTGAAACTATTTTTTCTTTCTAAATATATATTCTTCTTATTTTAAAGATCATAAGACATTCATTAGTATATATATTTTAATTCAGGTGTGGCCTTAATACTGTTTACAAGAAGTAATCTGTGATCCTTTTCTTTTGTAGGTTTTGACGGAATTGGACCATTGCTACTGTGTACTTCTGAACGCTCAGGGTGGGGCAGCATTTCCTATTGAAAAGGAGCAACATGATTGCAGTTCTAGTGATAGCTCCTCTATAACGATGGACACTGATACTGGAAATAGTAAAGATACCAAGGTTTGTCAACTATCTTCATATCTAAGACTTATTAGTGAAATTCGCTCTTCAATGTGCCAATCTCTTTACTTCGGCCTGTGCTTTTCATAGCTAGAGATGCTTTTGTTTCACGATGTTCAATTTTTTTAAGTGTGTGTCTTACTTGCAAAGACAGTCTATAGTTCTTCTATGCCTAACCAAGTAGAGATACATTAGTAAAAGTTGAGTGGATTCTGTATCCTTTAAGCAAATTTATTTAAATTGTTCCCGATCATTTCAGCAATCGTTATTTAATTGAAGCTTATTTATTTATTTTTTGTTTGTTTGGCTGAATAATAATTGAAGCATTCTATTACTGCCAGTAGTCTCCTGGTAGTGGTTTCTTAATAAATGAGTTGATATGAAACTGTCCACTTTGCAAATGTTGTTAATTTAAAGGTCAGTTTTTTTAGACGTTCTGGCTTACTAGTGGCTTTTATTGCAGATTACCCTTTTCTCAGGTTTTGTCAGTTATCCAATGGTTCGAGATGCATATTATGGTATATTTTCTGTCAAATGACTTCTCCTTTGCCCTTTGCTTTGCATCCAAATTTTTATAGAAATGGGCAACTCTGAGGATCTATTTAAGTGGTAGGCCAATGGTTTGCTCAAACATGATCTTGGGCTTAATTCCTTGGAGCTACTTTCATGGTGAAAAACCATGAGTTCCATGTTTCCTAAAGATTGTAGAGGTAGACTAGGTTTCTAGTTTCGAACTCGAGCACTCTAAGCTGTGTTCGGGGCTTGTGGGGTGAAAAAAAAAAACAATTTATAAAAACAAGCTGTTTGGCTTGATTTTTGTAGCCTTATCTCCATGGTGGTTCTATGTATTCACTAATTATCTGTATTTGTTTGCTAGATTTGGTGCGTAAGGAAGATTTCTTTCTGAAAAAAATAGCTGTACAATATTTGTGGAGTTGTCCGCCTATTCGTCTCTCTCTGTTTTTATGTATAATCATGCCTCCTATTCCATCTCAACTTGATTAACTGACTGAACTTTTTGATGTTTATGCTCATTAAGGGGTCTTCAATCCGGAATATATATATTTCCTATGAAGTTTCTGTGTATTCCAGTCTATTTGATGCCTATTTATTAGCAAACTGCTTTACTTAGTTCTCTCTGGCCCTCTGTAAAAGCTAGCAAATCTCGGTTTGGGAGCCTTCTAGCACTCGGTAATTCGCCTGGCAAATCAGACAGACTTTACATGAAAGGTCCTGGAGGTCGTGGGGAGGTTGAAGTAGCTGTTTCTGGTGTTGTAGGTAATGAACTTTGTTTTGTATCATCTAGATAATGTACAAACTCCTTTCTGCATTATGTCTTCCTTTTGTGTTCTCTATTCTAGACTAGAAATTGTTAGAATGTGAAACCACTATGACTTATGAGATTTACTTTACATCAATACAAAAAGTCATGTGTAGCAGGCAGTTGTCAAATTGCCAGGTTTGAGGTCACTTGTCAGTTACCTCATTTCCAAGTCTAGATTGGGCATTTTAAGAGATGAAAGTTCAGTAGGTATTATTACTAAGAATTGTACTTAACGGATGTCCATCTCATTGTAAATCTTGTTTCTTGCTTTTGAACTCCTGACCTAAGGGTTAAAGTTTTTACTATGTTGAATATTGATTATTTATGTCATGATATTAGATCAAAGCCATCAGGACTCGGGTCCTTTTTCACCTGTCACTTCAAAACGGGGATTTGGGATTGGCTCAATTGTTCGCAAAGCAGCAGCTGTTGCCACTGTCGCAGCAAAGCATGCCTATGCAGCTGCTGCTTCCAGCACAAGTTTGGATGAGGAGATGGTGCCTCTTAAATGCTGCTTAATGTCCATATCATTACCCTGGGAACACATAGCTAACGATCTTTTGTTCAAGGTGAGGTTGTTTTCCAATCAATAAAGCAAAGAACCTCTATTTTTGTAGTCTTCATTTGTATGTTTTTCCAGTCCCTAGTCACACCTCTACTTCACGCTCCAAGTGCATATATTACCAATTTTTATGATGACTCCGTAATATTCAGGGAACTCCTCCAGTGAACTTGTAAGCTTCAAGTGTTTCCAGTGATAGAAAATGCTCCTGGCAGGGAAACTATTGAAGATTAATCCTAGTCTCCATGAACTATTGAAAGCGCATAACAGAGTACCAGAGATGGGTGGTCGTTATTTGCAAGAACTATTGAAGATTAATCCTAGTCTCCATGAAAACTCTCTATTCCTCTCTCTATCTTCACCGTTTCTCCTCTTCTTCTCCTTCTCCGCACGTGTGTGGTGGTGTGGTGAGTCTAGTATTTTATTGGTTCATTGGCAAAATGCGGCATCTGGAGAATTTTATGGGTGTAAAAAATGTAGTAAAGCATGACTGGTGTAAATCAGATGTATTTCCTTGTTGAATATAGTCGGGTTTTTCACTCCAAAGGTTTTAATGTTTCATTACTGTCTCGTAGCACTTACGAATATAATTATTATTTTGAAAATGGCTAGTGCTGTATGCTCGTAATTAATTCATTGAGCTTGGTGCTTCAAAGGGTATTATTTTAACTGGGTAACCTTGGTGGTATTTATTCCCAATTAGTGCAAAACCTTGGTAGTATTTGTGCCTTTTGTCCACTTCAGGATTCAATTAAATATGGAGGTATGCTTTCGTTTTTTCGAAGCTTTATCGAGGTTCCCTTCCTTTGGGCCAGTAATTGGTTGTGAGCGAATCTAGCAGTCACGTAAGAAGGCTTTACTTCCACTACCTATAATTTGGTGCAATGCTGCACTTATTGAATAATTGCCTTTACTGGAAAACAAGATCGAGTCATTCATGATTGAACATTGTTACTGCTCTCTCTCTCACACACACAGACATACGAACATCAAAACTTCAGTAGATAGGGCCATTGAGGTTCTCTCTCTCTCACACACATACTCATACGATCATATGAAACTATGTAGGTTGGCACTATTGACTAACTGCTGTTTTTTAATTTTTTCCGTTTGTCAGGAAAAAAATGGTTGCTCGTTTTTGTATGCAAAAGTACTGACCACAATAAGGGAGAAACACTGATGACGTGAGTCAGATTGTAGGCTCCAACTATTTATCCAAAGAATTTTAGGTTCAAGTGCATTCGTTAGGTGAATAGTAGAGTATCATGTCATTCCAATATTCGAACGTATATTTGTACATACATATCAACATGTACTTGTTCTTTGGTCTAAAAAGACGCAAACATTTAAATAAACGAAGAGCGGTTTTTGGAAAATTTACGGAGTATATAAGGAATTCAATTGCTTGTCAGTTTGGTATTTGACCAGTGAACGAACACAGATTTATAAAATTCAAATGAAAATAGTAAAGTTAAAAATATTGATTAAATAGGTAGTTTCAAATTTTAAATAACTTATTTTGAATTCATCAGTTCAACATAAATTAATGCACCAAAATTGGATAAAAGAAGTTGAGTTCATATACAATAAGACTAGACTTAATTACGGTTATATATTCATTACCAAAAACAAAAAAAATTTACGATTATATATCCATAGCCAACAAATTCAGGTTCCTACTAATGGAAACATACAGTGACAGCTTAATTTGGCAGATAGGCAGTTGCCAAATGGAGTGGAATAGAGAATAGAGGGGCGGCAAAACAAAACAAAACAAAACCCAGGCGCAGTTGCAAAGCACAGAGCATTATATATGTATATGTATATGTATATGTGTGTGTATATATATTATAATGAAAGCAGTTGAAAAAGGAGAGGCATCCTCGGTTTTAAAAATGAGTGGCACTGGCAGCACATGAAGGCTACTTTGGATCTGGGGCAAAACTGACGCACCAAAAGCAAGACATGCAGGATGCTTAGATTCGCTTTCATGTTCGTAGATTAAGGTTTTAAGGTTTAAATAACGGCACAACGTGTGCATGTTAGCCTCCACTACTTACAATGGCCTTGGACTTTTGCTAAAGCGCTCCAGGACGAATACTAACCGCCAACTATAAAACTACCAACAAAATGATACCTAAGTAAACTGCCCCCTCCACACGAATATTCTTTCGATCAATTTTATATTTTTCATGAGTTTTTGTTTTACTATATATATGCTGATTTAGAGACAATTGCATTAGTTTAATATATACATACAAATATATATATATATATGTGTGTGTGTCACAGTGTGTGCCGAATCAGTCTTATTTTGAGGGACATTTTTCTTTCAATAATTAAAAATTGGAAGTAAAAGACGCCTTGCCTTGGTATCTAATTTACGTGATCAAGAACCACGACATACTAGTTATAATACATGCGTTATTGAAAACAAGATAACAGTTATCGCTACTAATCACTGCGGGTCTCATAGTATGATATACGTGAAATCTCTCTCTCTCTCTCGATATATATATATACGTCCACACACTAGCTACTCATAAGAAAATAAATGTACTTTATGTTAATATATCAAACCTAACACGCTCAAATATACACGAGATTAGTTTCTCGTGGCCTCTGATAATTAATTTCCTTATGAAAAAAGAAAAAGTCCTTTTATTTATATATTTATTTTTTGCCAATGAAAAATTTACTTGATCAATTAGGGAGTGATTCCTTATTCCCAAACCTAACGTATATATGAGCCCTTGTGATTCCTTTTCTTTTTTTCAGTATGCAGTTCGGCCTTTTTAAGTTGTCTTAGCTTTCTTTTTCCTCCGATCTTCTCTCATGTCCGGCTGTTATCTTTTCTTCTCTTAGGAAAAAGACACAATCTTTCTCAAAGCACATATATTGCTCGCTAATATTGGAACTTGCACCATATTGCTTCACATGTGAATAATTGGATCGATCTTTTCCCCTGAACCACCCATAATTTTCGGAGCTTTGCTTTCTCTTTTTAGCTTAAGCTACATCGACGCGTTCAGAGTTTATTAGTACGCCAATCCTAAACCTAGCTTTCACTTCCTCTCTCTAACTTTTTGGTTTTCCAATTTTATTTTTTTCCCCCTAGAAAGAAAAAGTTTTGCATCTGTAGATCAATTCACACTTGAGTGTTATGTGTATATAAAAAAAAGTGGGTCCTATAAAAGTAATTATTAACAAGAGCAATATTATTGGGCATCAGTGGTATCCAGCACCACAATGATGTATCTGTCTATTATTAGATGGTTCTAATTAATAAATTGGGTCGTACATGGGCCTTATCTGGAGTCTAATTATAATTAGTCAGTTGCAGACTGACACATTATGTAGTACTATAAGGCACGATAGGGCATTACTCTAACAACAATGAAGAAACATGGTTTTTAAGATAGTACTTATCATCACCATCATGTACAATAGTACTCTTTTTGAAATGGTAAAATAGTAGCTAATAGTGCTCATTCTTTTTCACAGTTAACTAAACATAAGAATGCACATTCAACTACTATTTCTAAAATTCTAACTAAACAATATAAGTGTTCCACCATTCCTTTTCCATTCCATTCTGATTACTATTACTATTAGCAGTCCATCACTGCAACTAAATGAGCCCAATAGAACAGTGTTATAAGGCACTAGTAGTACTCAATACTACAACTATGTGTCAATCTATTATTGGATGATTCTAATTAATACATTAGGTCCCACATGGACTCCATATGAAGTGTAACTATAATCAATCAGTAATAGATTGATACATTATATGGTGTTAGATATGTAAGATGTCTCATAGTAATACTCAAAAAGATTACTACACAACTAATACAAACATGAGACTTTAGTGTGACTCACGGATGTTGAGCAGTACAGATACCCTCAACACATGCGTATTCCATACGACTCCGGTGCAATCTGTTTGATAATTAATAAAGTTTTCAGTGTAATTTATTTCGTTTTTAGGTGTGTAGTTTTCAGTTTATATTTTGTTGTTTAATATTGCATTCTTGTTTGATTCTTCGTGATTAAGCTAAGCAAATCAGGTCAAGGACCCCACCTTGGGGAGAAAAGCTAATAACAGACCCACCCACCACCAAATACCAACATGCCACCCGACATAAAAGCTGCACGTAATGCAAAGCCCATAAAAAAAAATATTTTCTAAAGAAAAAGCGAAAAATTAAAAACAGTTTTCATAATGTGGTGCTCTCATAAGTCATTAAAAATACTTTTTCACTCGGACCAAACTACCCCTGCTACTCCAAAATCTTTTGCTTTGGTGGAACCCACATGTCACTCCAACTCAAGTATAAGTACCAACCCCCAACGCTTCGTTCCTTCCCTTTGCTCCTCCTATCCTCCCTCCGGTTTACTCTTTTAGGTTTTCGCCTCTCAATAATTAGTTCGATTTATTATAATAATGTTCCTCTCCGAAGAAGCGGTTCAGTTCCAGTACGGCCCGGTTTTGGAAGACAATGAAATCGAGGAGCTCTTGTCCCTGCTTAGACCGGGTAGTAATAACTCCGGTTCGGAGGGTTCGAGCCGGGCGGTTTACTCGGTGGACGAGCGAAAGCGTCGGCGCATGTTATCGAATCGCGAGTCGGCCAGGCGGTCACGCTGGAGAAAGAAGAGACACCTGGAGGATCTGACCGACCAGGTGAACCGGTTGAAAGTAGAGAACCGGGATCTCAAGAACCGGTTGGGCTCAGTGGCCCAACAGTGTCACGTTGCATGGAGAGAAAATGACCGGTTGAGTTCCGAATTCTTAGCCCTGCAGTCTAGACTTTCGGATCTATGCCGCGTTTTGGTTGCCATGCAATCACAATAATGATGATCGTGAATCCATGATATATATTAAATTATATTAGTCTAATAAAGCTATAGCTCTAACTTGGGCATGCAATATATTTGAGCTCTCTCAGTACTATTACTACAACACGTGGGGTCCATCTCACTGAAAGCAATGTCTATTTTATATTCAGAAAAAAAAAAAAGAAGAAGAAGTTATGGTAGGTCTTGAGAAACGGGAAAACCCACGTTGCCTCGTAGAAATAGAATTAAGATTTGGAGAGAGTTTTGCTTTTTGGTCATGTTGGAGAGTTACTTCTTTCTTTTTTAGCAGCTTTGTGTACGTGTTTTGCTGCTAAACAAGTTAGGGGCCCCACTGATCTTGTGTTCATACATATTTAGAGAGCTTAAGTTAAGAGTATTTATTAATATAATATGTTAGTACGTAGTTTAATTAGCCTTATAAGCTTTTTCATGAATTTGATGGTAACAACCATCACTCAGCCAATTAATATCCGAGCTCTCTCTCTCTCTCTGCTCTCTCATATGTAAATATTTTCCGAAATAGTATGATCAATGAAAATGTTTGTTTCTCCATCGCGTATATATATATATATGTATGTTTATCTTTTGTTTACGAATTCTGACGTTATTGGTTTGTCTAAAGGCGTTGAAAGCGCTTTTTGATATTGTTGGAGGTCCATTCTTTTCCCCCGTCTTGTCGCATGTGTAGCTTTTCAAGGTGTCTGGCTGAGAAGCTTAATTCAAGTACTACCACTCACGGTGTCAATTTATATATCGTGTTCAAAACAATTATTGATTCTTAGTAACTGTTTTCTTTCCTTTTTCAATCATATGCATGTTATCTTGATAATTATTACATTTGATAAGTATATTCCATACTAATAAACCCCGAGGTCCACACCACCTAAGAACAAAACAAAACAGAAAAAGGATAAGACCAGGTAATAATTAATACATAAGCCAATTCCACGGTCGCAAATTATTAGGGGTATACTTACTACTTAGGCCCCACGAAACGACAACACCTACCTAAAAGATTGACGTGATGAAAAAGTTGACGTTACTCACGATGAAGTGTTAAATTTTGTTTGAGCAATATAATCGTACGTTAGGCTTTATTTTAAACGATCCACGAGTTGTTGTTGTTGATATATATATATATATATATATATATATATTTTTTTTTTTCTGAATGAAAGTGAAGAAGTGAAAGGACCGGTCTCCTGAGTCCTGATTTCGATATTAGGAGGCATACACCTATTACATGCAATTTAGTAGGAGTCTAGCTAATACGTATATACTGTACATAGTATGAGCCCAAAAAAATAGTATATAACATTTTATAAAAAAATAATTCTCCTTCCTATTAATCTATAAAATCTTATACTTGGTCCCCCAAAATTTGGGTTTTTTTTTTCCCACTAGTAAAGCCCATTTTATAATTATGAAGCCCATTTCAATGATTTTTGTTAAATGTTAAGTAAAGTCCATTACTCATTTTTTAAAATATATGTTACAGTCCATAAATAAAATAATTAGAAATTGACTTGGCATAGTTATATGTATGTAGTATATAATATTTATCAGCGAACAAAAAACTTGGCCTAGTTATATGTATGTATCTGTATAATATTTGTTAGTGAATTAGTCCTTTGGGCTTTGTGAGGATATGAGGATTATGAATGTGAGATTGTATATTGAAAATTTGGAAGTGTGTCTATATCTGAACTAAGTATTATGCCTTTAATTAAGCTACCAAGTACCAGCTTGATTTAATATTTACATATTGCTATTGCAACTGTAAAGAGGGTATTTTCTGTCATGAACATTGTGAAGAATCGATTATGCAACCGAATGGGAGATCAATGGATGAATAACAATTTAGTTGTTTATATTGAGAAAGAAATTTCTAATAAGATTGACGATGAAATTATTATACAACGATTTCAGACTATGAGATATCACTGAGAGCAATTGTAATACATTTGTGGACTTTTTAAAAATAGTACAAATTTTTAATTTTACTTTTTTAAGAAGAAATTTCTAATTTTCTTGTGCTATTTTATGACGAGATAATTTTTTCTTTGCCCCTAAATTAAATTCCTGGCTCCGCCCTGAATATGAGATAAAATAATTAAAGTTGATTCTCCTACAATTTAAATTCTCTAATTCTTTTGGTACGTACAAATTACGATATCATACTGCATTGCACGATACATGCGTATGTAACTTTATTTGTATATTAGTATGTACGCTATTCTAATCCTAACTGGCAAATTGACGGGTCGTCTGAACTCCTCTATATATAGGAATCATAAGAGAGATCTTACTCGATCATGAAATGACTAAAACAATTAGGTCTCAAATTAATATATTACATATATATCCTAGCAGTATAAAAAACTTCATTAGAACCAGAAGAACAAAATTAACAACAGTATACTTAAATTTCCCACGTCTTCGAACTTAATTAATTATTGTCAAGAGCTTTTGAGTATGCGTGATTATATTTCGAAATTTCAATTTGAAGTAGTACTTTGGGCCACATAGTTATCTTATTGAAATCGATCAATAAGTACTATTTAAAATGATATGCAGACAGTGCTAACTCAAAACAGAATTTTAAAAGGATATATTTAAAAAAAGGAAAAGGAAAAGAAAACTTTTCCACTGGTAAATAGTACTAATCCTCAAACTTTAATATCTATATACTGTTAGTTAGAGGAGGCGAACTAGAATGTGAAAAACACAGCACATGGAGTCCCCAAATCGAGGGTCACCAACTGTTATATGGATATAGTAAAGGTGCACATGAATTTTGGGAAGATAAGTAACACTTGGGTAAAGAAAGACACTGACAGATTCTCAATTTATTCGGTCATACATTCCTATACATCAATCCATAGTTGCATGCATGGACCAGCTAGCTAGTTTGTTTCCGTAACATATGTGGAAACTATAAGGCATATTGTCATTTTCTTCCTTTTTCTATTTTGTAGCAAAGTGGGTTTCGGCCCTGATTAATGCAATTAGTATTAATTATATGCTTAGAAAGGCATAGCAGGCGACTGATTATCTTGGTTTAATTTGCGCTGTCTAATCAGGTCATGATATAGTTTTGTTTTTTGACATGCTATAAGGCGGTGGCGGCCGAGTGAGATTGGATAATGTAGATTATTACTTAACTATAAAGTTTAGAATTTGTACGAGTATGAAGAAGAATTTATATAAAGTACATAATGCATGAATATGAAACTTGGTTTAAAATTACTAGCTAGAAGTTTTGAGAAAGCAGTATCATGCATAATCGTCAATATATATCTGAGCTGGACCCTTGTCGTAAAAAAAGGTTAGGAGCTATTTTAGAGAATATTCGTATAGCAAATATATATGTGATTTATTTGATATATATATACCGATCCCTTAATATTGATAGATGTCTTGAAAAGATAAAAAAAAACAGCTTAGAAAACTTTTAAGTACATGGACTGTCAAGAGTTTCAACCTTACAATCTCCTAGTGGATTGGACTTTTAATAGTGATAATCTAAATGCACTGGGCGGATTTTATCAGTTTTGGATTTGTAGTCCCCATAGGATCAATAAAGCGAAGTTCTGGCAAAAGAGGAGAAAATAAAAAGCAATACATCAGAAAAAAGTAAAAGAAAAAAGAAGAACAATTTGATTATTCAATCACAAAAAATTAAAAAGAAAAAGACTAGGTAGCTAAGGAGTCCCAATATATCATCCATGAACCCACAGTTACGTTGACCAATCATAACATTAAACATCGGATATATTTATTTATATTTATATATATGTGTGGAAAGATATTACGTACATGCAATCCATTGGTTGGTATGCAATGTATCTACACGGTCGTTGACCAAAATAAAGACTTTAGTTTCTTTGTTTCTTCGTTAGCAAGTTCTTGGAACTTACCACTTACCAACAAAAAAGAAACTGGTCGATCACCTTGAAAGTTATGGCACGAGAAAAATATTTGCATATAATTAAAGTTCAAAAAGTACTTCCTTGCAAAGCTAAAAATTTTCTTTTTGACTCTTTGGCGTTGCCATGATCGCATATAGGATAATCAAGTGAATGATCACTAATAAAAGGTAACAAGAGATTAAGGATATCCGATATCTTTCTTCCTTAGTTCAGGTTCATGTTTATGGACGGATAACAAGGAACGCTTTTGTAATTGGTTTATAAATTGGTAACAATAATATTAATAATTGATTAAGTGTCGGTCATCATATATACATATATGTGTGAGTGAATTTCGAATTCNGGGGAGTTACCATGGTTGGTTTTTGTTGATTAACAAAGATAGTGCGTGAGTAGAGAAACTGAATTTTAATCTTCTTTTTATTTTTTTGTTGTGTTTTTAATCAATCTTTTCCTGTACTTTTGGGATGTAGCTCTATACCTCTTGTTTTGGCCTTTAATTGAGCAGTAGAAGGTTGCCAGTTTGTGGTTATTGCTTGGATAATATATTTTAATTTACTTTTATAGTATACGACTATACAAGAACAAATGGATTTGTTTGTTAAATAATGGATAAATTTGAAAACAAATGTTTTTTTTCCCCCTCTCCTTTCCCTTTTAAGGATACAAAAGATAGCAAAATTCAAGGCACAAATTCCGATACCTTCAAAATATTTATTAAAACGTCTTTTTCTTTGGGGGGAAGTATATTAATTACTTTTTTTGGTAATAAAGTATTTATACTTATTATATATCATAGCCGACTTGGGCCTTCATTATAATCTTTAAAGCAGTAGCACAATTGACAGCCACCAATAATGAATTAGTTGCCGTCACCGCCCATCATCCTCAACCTCAATACACAAACCACCACGTCATCACATCAAGAATGACCACTACTGCCATCATGGTTTTACTATTGTTTTTTTTTTTTTTGGCTAATAATTCTGCTATTGCTTATATCACTGCCATCCATCGATATCACACCCTTTGTTTTAGATATTAAACCATAAACCTATAACATAATAAATTAACCTTTTTTTGTTTGTTTTACTTTCTTTTTTTTTTTTTTTTTTCTTTTTCTTGATCCTCATGTCACTAGTCAGGTTATTACAAGTTACGTAGTGAGCAAAAAAGCAATACTAGATGATAAACTCAACTCGTAATCACACGATAAGCAAAGGCTATTATAGAAAAGAATGCAATTTGGAATGTTTTCTAAAAATAACTTTAAAAGTATGTATGATTAAATAAGGAACAATTTATGTTAAGATCCAAGAGACGATAACGATTTTGGTGGTGGGAAAGGATAAACTCATTTCTACTAAGAACTTTCTCTTTCTTTCTTTTTTTATTTCTTTTTTTATTTTTTTTTTTTGAGTGGATATTTCTACTACGAGTTAAGTAAGACTCAGTAAACACTTTTCTCTTTTTTTAAAAAAAAAAAATGATTTAATTCTATATTTGGTCGGAAGAAAGAAAAAAAATATAAGGGATGTAAAATAAGAGTGACAAAATGGAAAATATTTTTTCTATTGTTTGATATATACATGTTATTGACGAAATTAAAAAAATAATTATTTTAATTATATATATTTTTTAAATTAATCACAAATTAGTACTTTTATTTTGATTCTAAAAGTTCGACAAGTTTTCACTCTACTATTAATCCAATTTGGAGAATTTAGAATTTGGTGGACTGCACCCTAATTTATTTATTTTTCCTCAATTTTCTCTTTCACCCTCCTTTTCCTCCTATCAAACAACACATTTCTCACAATATCTCTATTTTTCTCTCCTTTCCATTTCTCCTGCACCAAATATAGCCCAAAAGTTATTGGCACATTGTAATAAATCAAGGAAACATAAATGAGAATAAAACGAAAGGGAATGAGAATAATTATATGTATTATGCTGTTTACTTAAATTGACAAAGAAAGGCAAGGCACTTGGAGACATTAAAACACCATTATGTATTTACTTTAAATTTTCGGTTTGCCCTTTTTAACGTAACCCGTATACATGTCTCAAAGCAAGTAGATTTTAAGGGATAAATTCATATTTTTATGAGATTTTAATAGTAAAAAATTATAGAAGGGAGTATTTATAGATAATCACATTCTTTGGAGTGTTTGATGGGGAAGCATTTCTATTTTTTTTCATCCAAATTTGTGTGGACTCCATACAGTTCTCCCATTTACATATGTGGTAAACAACTAAATGAGAATCATTATCTCATATATGATTCTCATTCCCCTTAGTAAACAACAAGCCATTAAAATAAAACAAATTCATTGCAAACAGGAAAATTAGTAGAGAATGGGTTGTACTATTTTCTAATGAGCCAGAGAAAACGGACCTAACTTATAGTGTTTCGGGCTAAAATGACTTTTTCTAGGAGTATATATATATATATTTAAAAGGGATGCTACTAGCATTCTATTTCTCACAATCTTTTATAATCTTATGTCTTACTGCTTGACGGACTACATTCCACTAAAATATCTCATATTCTAAATGATGTAGTAAATATTGTTGGAGTTCACGTGTCAAGCAATAAGGCAAGAGAGCATAACAAATAATGAGAAAGAGAGTATTGCTAGCACTCCTCTCTGTAGAATAATTTTTTTTAGAAGTGTCATAATATTATTGACCAGTAGTTGATCTTAGAAAATTCATAAATTTCTGGTAATTGGTCATAAAACATAGTGAGTCACTAAAAGATAGAGGTGGCAAAATGGACGGGCCGGTCCGAGCCCGTTGGCCCGCCGGGCTTTTTGACGGGCCAATATCGGGCCGGGCCGGCGCGTCCTCGGCCCTTTTTTTTTTTTTGCTACTATTTGATTGATTTTTTTTTTAACAACTTTTTTTAAACATGTTAAGTTCAAATTTTTTAATTGAATTTTCATTTAAAAAAATTGATAACATAAACTACATATGTTTTCTATTGTTAAAAAATTAATAATAATTAAACAAGACATTAAGAAAAATAATAAAACAAATAAATTTGAAATATTGAAATTTGATTTTATTGATGATCATTTATTACAATTCAAATTATTAATTGAAAAAACTAGTATATCATTAGTTATGAGTTTATGACTCATCATCATCATTCATGTACAAGTTATTGAAATTTTCGGCTAATTCTTCATTACAAATACGAATAGTGTCTTGATTTCGCTTTGCCGCTTTTTCCCAATCTTTAACACATGCTAACACCTCAACCATTTCAGGAGCCAACGAAGTCCTCCGCTCATCTACTTTCATCTTAGTCGTGCTAAAAGCAGACTCTGAAGAAATCGTGGACACCGGAATTGTTAAAACGTCACGGGCTAATTGTGAAAGCACCGGGAATCTTGATTGACGCTTATGCCACCAGTTCAAAACTTTGAAGTTCTCATCATCGGGGTCGATGTTAGAGTCTAGTGCAATATATTGAGTAAGATCAGAGGATTGCTGTGGATTTATTGGTGGTAGTGGTTGACTTGAACTTGATGATGTTGATGATGAGCCACGACCATGCCTTTGAGGACGAGAACCTATCATGCTCCAAAAAGACTTATTTTTTGATTGTTCTTCAGTTTCTTGTGGAGGAGTATGTTGTTGTTGATTACTGCCAAACTTAGCCTTATATACACTATACACTTCAAAAAATTTGTTGCGAGCATTTTTATATTCAGAAGTACAATCTATCTCAAAACATGTAGAAATGTAGCTAAATTAAATTAGAAAGACCATTTAATTTACTTCTAGGATCTAAAATAAAAGCAAATGAATATAATAAAGGAATTGGAAACCAATATTTCAAAAATACTTCTTGCATACGCGTTATAATTGGTTTAAATATAGGGTCACATCTTGTCTTACAAAATATTTCAGCAATAAAAAAGATATGACGTAAAATAATTGGAGAAGTAGGATAATAAATACCAGATAATGCAACAGTAGCTTCATAAAAAAAGGTCTAAAAATTGTACAAATTTTTCACAAATAAACCAATCTTCATCTTTTAATACTAATGAACCTATTTTTGAATTGTAAAATATAGTAATTGGAATATTATATATTAATGCATTTTTCAACATTAAATAAGTAGAATTCCACCTTACAGGCATGTCAACTTGGAATTTTCTTGGT
The DNA here is from genome assembly GCA_002914845.1 of Trema orientale. NCBI lineage: Eukaryota > Viridiplantae > Streptophyta > Magnoliopsida > Rosales > Cannabaceae > Trema > Trema orientale. Next base: position 244,941 of record JXTC01000001.1, read on the forward strand.
TTTAATCTTTGAGCTATGCAATATCTTTTAAATTCAGTAATGCGTGGATCAGAAGCATAAATATAAGCAATAGCAGATCGAATATTTTCAATATATACACTTATAATATCCATACCTGATTTGACGATAAGGTTGATGATGTGACATGTACAATGTTGATACAGTAAGAATCCTCCAGTATGTGAACTTACCAAATTACTAAGTAATTTTATGGCCTTTGTATTTGCGGTAGCATTATCTAAAGTGATAGAGATAATGCGATTCGCTATGCCATATTCTTCAACAATATTTAAAATTCTATCTCTAATAATTTCAGCAGTATATTTATTATCAACGACTCGAAAACCAATTATTCTTTTTTGCATTATCCATCTTGAATCTAAATAATGTGCAACTATACTTAAATAATCTTGTTTAGAATTAGCACCCTAAATATCAGATATCAAGGCAATACAAAAATTTAATGAAGCTAATTCAGTTATTAAATCTATACGCATATTTTCATAAACTTTAATTAAATCACTCCTAGTAGTATTTCTAGAAACTCTTTTAAAGTTTAGATAATAAGATGTTCTAATATGATCTTCATAGCTATTACAATCACCAAAACCTAATGGTAAATCTTTTATAGCAATTAAACGTGCTAGAGACTCCCTAGCTACTATAGGATCATAGTTTTAAGAACTTACCGAACCATCCTTGTTGAGTTGAAGTGTTGATTGAGTGGGCTTATTATCTTTTTTGTGTTTTCTGACATATGCATCACTATGTCTTTTCAAATGAGCGGTCCCGCTAGATGGTTTAGTAGTTAATAATTTCTTACAGTATTTACATCTTGCCATTTTTATCTTCTTACCATCAGCCTCATCTTTGAATTCCGGATCGAAATGGTCCGATACATCGGAAGTTGTCCTTGCACGTTTGGAGGTCGTGCTTGCACTCGGCGAACAACTATCTTGAAATTGTGAACAACTTCCACTAGCATTTGGATTAGTTTGCATTTCGGGGACTTAGTCACCCTCTTCAACTATGTGAATTTGGTCGTCATCCATTTCCAAATCAATAGGGATATTTTTTGTCATATCCATATCCTATATTAAAAATATGGATATTAAAATTATAGACAACTATAAACAAATCGAAATTTCAAATATGGATATTCGGTAAAACTTAATTATAAACAACTACAAATTACAAATTAATTGAAATTAAAAATTTAATATTGTAATAAACTTTCTAGTTTCTACTAACTTTATTGTAAACAATTATAAATTACAAATTAATTGAAATCATATTTAATAAATTTTCTACTACAAACTTAATTGTAAACTACTAAAAATTAAAAATTAATTGAAGTTTAAAATATAATATTCTAATATATTTTCTACAAACTACAAACTAATTAATGAACTACTATTTTAATTGTAAAAAAATTACAATTGAATTGAAATTAAAAACAAAGTCTTATAGAACTACTAAGTTACTAACTACTTAACTAGTAACTATAAACTACTAACTATTATACTAGTAATAATAGTAAACAACTAAATATACAACAAATTAAATAAATTAAAAAGATAAGTGTGATAAATAAATTAAATCGTACCTTCAATTAAGCTTTATGAGTTGTGGAGAGTTTGGACTTTGGAGATTATAAAATATAATTACTAATAATTAGTAAATGGTAATTAGATAGGAGAGAAAAAGATAAAATTGAGAATATAATTAGAGATTTAGAGAGAAAGAATGAGAGAATAAGAGAGTATTTGAAAATTGTTAAGTGTGAAAAAAGAGTGGAGAGTGTAGGGTATTTATAATGTAAGAAAATATTTTTTTATTTAAAAAAAATAGTTTAAACTTTAAAAAAAAATGGTATATATAACCCAACGGTAATATATATTACCGTTGGGCCAACGGTAACAAATGTTACCGTTGGAAGTTTCGAATTTAAGGGCCCAGATTCGTTTGGGCCCTAACAAATTTTTTTTAAAAAAAGATTTTAAGGGCCCAGACGAATCTGGGCCTAGAAAAAAAAAAAAAAAAAGGGGGGGGGAGGGGGGCCGGGTCGTGAATCCCAGGCCTAGCCCGGCCCTGCCCTAGGGCCGGGCTTGGCCCGGGTCCTAAAAATACTGGGCCGGGCCAGCCCGTTGGGCCCGGCCCAAATTGCCAGGTCTATTAAAAGATTCATTTTACCTATGGATAATATTTTTATATCTTGTATTTTAACTGTTTTGTTTAATTTATTATTTGCCATCAATATTATTATTTAGATTTAAAACTTGTAATAAATTTATTTCATCTCTGGATCAAATACTAATTTTGACCATTAAATTTATCAAAATACCAATTTTTAACTTTAAAAATACACATTTGGAAAATAAATAAAATTGATAAGAAACTTTAAAGATATATTATCTGTAATTTATTATCTTATTACCCTGGGGTTTTTCTTGTACATGCCTTTAGAAAAGATAATAAAATTACTCGTGAGATCGCAAAATTAGCCTTAATAAGAAATTGTTTAATTGGAGGAAATTCATCCACCTACTGAGTCCATAATTTTATCCGAATATCATTAATAAAGTTTATAGGCTTTCTCTCACAAGAAAGGTTTAAATGGAATTACTTTCAAAAATGATGTTTTGTATAAATTTCTTCGAGTTTTAAATACGTTGATCAATATTAATAATAGTCAAAACATAAAAGGATATATAAATTCAACAAACAGTTATATGTGATTTATCTATTTAAAAAGCAAGGCTTCTAGAAAAGTCATTTTGACCTAAATTACTCCCAGCTAGGTCCATTTCCCAATGAGGCAGGGCACAAAAGTCATTTGGCCCAACGAGGAGAAAAGGACATAGATAGGACTAACTTGGGCCAAAGTGACATATTCCGGATGTGTACATTGGACCGTTACTCCTATCCATGCCATTTTCTCCTGTAAAAATTAGTCCTTACATAGTTTTTTTCAGAAGAAAAAATTTGGGGAAAGTAGAAAATATATGGTATTTCTGAAAAAATTGGAAAAATATGGTGCTTTTGTATTTTTCATGCCATTTTTTAAAATAGTAACTAGTTTCTAGTAACTAGTTTAACTAGTAATCAAAGATATTTATAACTAGTATACAACTGGTAACCAGTTTCTAGAAACCGGTATCCAGTAACTATTTTAAAAATGATAATTTTCTAAATATTTTTTAAAAAGTGATATTTCCCTAATTAAAACCGTACAAAAATTAAAAAAAACCCTACCTTCCGTATTTTTGTAATTCTTTTCGGTTTTTGTAGGTATAAGTGTTAGAAACCCAAAAAATTTTAGAAAAAGAAGGTGGTCTCTATTTTTGTAGATTCGGTATGGCTTTTATTAGAAAAATGTTATTTTAAAAAAATATTTAAAAAAATATCATTTTTAAAAAGAATAACCAGCAACTAGTTTTTGAGTATTGAGAACTAGTAACTAAATCTATTTATAATTGTTATATAACTGGTAACTGATAACCGGTAATCAGTTTTCAGAAATTTGGTAACTAATAACTATTTTAAAAATAATATTTTTCTAAATTTTTTTTGAAAAGTGATATTTTTCTAATAAAAATTGTACATAAATTAGAATAAAAAACTGACCTCTGTATTTTTGTAATTATTTTTAGTTTTTATAGATAAAAATGTTAGAAACTCTTTTCTCCTCAACAATATTTTTGTAATTCTTGTAATTCCGCTAAGGGATTTATTGGGTTTTACAGTTGAAAATAGAAAAAAAAATTACAAAGATACGGTATAGAAATATAATTGTTTTCCATACTGCATACAATTAGTATTTTTGAAAAGGTTAAAGTAAAAAACGCGCGGTGGCACTATTGTAGATAAGTCCACATTTTTAATGAATTAAGTGATCGTTGGCTTATTGATTGGGCTTCACCGTTCACTCCCTTTCGAGCGTGCAAACCCTTGCAAGACTATTCGAATATTTTCACCCTTTTATTTTTTTATTTCTTTTTTTCATTTAAAGTATTTTTTTTCTTATTCAGTCTAATTGTTTTATTCCCTCTGTTTTTTTTTCTTTCTCATTTTTTTAATTCTTTAATTTTTTTTCCTTATTTCTAATTTTTTTCAAGAAGAAAAAAAAAAAGAGCACTCACTCTTTTTCATCTTTATTTTCTCCCATTTTTATTAGGGATAGAAAGGCCACTAATTATTTTTCTAGTTACCAATTTTTGGTTTCTTCGGTTATTTTGGTTACCAATTCTCAACTAATTTGGTTACTAGTTATCAATTACAAAATTGGTTACCAATATCAATTTAGTTACTAGTTACTTGTTTATATGAACACAACTAACTAATTTGGTATTAATCTGATTACCAATTACCAATTTAATTACTGGTTATCAGTTTTCTAATTCCTGGTTTCAATGGTTACTAATTTTTTTGGTTACTACTAACTAATTTAGTATCAATTTGATTACGAGTTACTAAATGATGAGAATATGGCATGCATAAAAGCATGGAATGCAGATTCAATTCAAGTTCCAATTGGACCAGTTACAAGAGTTCAAGCTAAAAGAATCAAGGAGTCTCTAAATAGGCTGATTCAAAGCATTTGGACTGAGATAAATTCTTGGAGGCCCAAGGATAATGTTATACATGGTCCACAAGGTTGGATTTTCATTATTCAAGCTTTGGAATAATCTAGAAAAGGCTCTCAAAAGAGGATTGCTCAAGGGGTGTGTGAATTAAAGCTTAGTTTCCTGATTTTCGTTA